>CAUYON010023560.1:0-82232 GCA_963573935.1 Arctocebus calabarensis
AGGAAGGCTATGTTAATCGGTGTGATGAAAATAGTTCAGATTGTATATGAAACTAGCACATTGTACCCCTTGATTGCACTATTGTACACAGCTATGATTTAATAATAAAGGCAATAAAAAAAATTTTTTAAGGGAAAAAAACACAAAAACAATACTAATAAGAAAGGGGAGTGCACAATCATGGGTTACAGGTCAGATTTTTTAACAACCTAAGAAATACGACTAACAATCTTAGACCAACAAATCTGAAAAATATGAGATGCAAAAATTTCAAGGAAAATATCAATTACTGAAATTGACTCAAATAGAAATGGAACACTGAATAAATCAATCACCATCAACAAAAACTGAATTCATCAAATAATCAAACTCCCTTACTCAAACCATTCCTTGTCCAAAAGACAGCAGAACAAGATTTTTAAAGACATTTTTAGAGCCTTTAATGAAGGGTTAATATCTACATTAACTTTTATAAAGTCTAGAAAAAATGTGAAGGTTATCCAACTCAATCTGCAAAGCTAAAATAAGGTTTAGACCAAAAGTAGTCAAAGTTACAGCAAAAAAAGGGAAATTAGGCTCGGCACCTGTAACTCAGTGAGTAGGACCGCCAGCCACATACACGGAGGCTGGAGAGTTCGAGCCCGGCCTGGGCCTGCTAAAAAATGCCAACTGCAACCAAAAAATAGCTGGGCATTGTGGCAGGCACCTGTAGTTCCAGCTGCTTGGGATGCTGAGGCAAGAGAATTGCTTAAGCCCAAGAGTTTGAGGTTGCTGTGAGCTCTGATGCCACAGCTCTCTACTGAGGGTGACATAATGAGACTCTGTCTCAAAAAAAAAAACAAAAGGAAAAATCACAAACCAATCTCATATGTAAATACAGAAGCAAAAACGTAGAAAATCAAAGGCAGCAATATACTAAAAATAATACATAATGGCATGCAGTATACTAAAAATAATACATAATTAGGTTTTATCCTAATATAGGGGAATTAGAACATCTGCGCCTTGCCTCTAATATTTCACATTATTGTGTTCCACCGGTCTTTTCCTATGTATTCTTGAAAATATGTATTTGAAATGATTACTGAACAAGATAAACAACTAGAAGCCCCTACCACTCCTTCCCCTCATAAAGGCAGCCAAAACAATGAGGAAACAATTAGCTTTTAACAAAAATAACAGAAGAGTGCATGACCGCATCAGACAAGATAACAGAAACCCTGATGAGCACATAAACTTGAGAAAGCCACATAGAGCAGTGGCTCCAACCTTTTTGGTAACAGCAACCAGTTTCATGAAAGATAATTTTTTCCTTTGGGGAGGATAGTTTTGATATATATCTGCAAGCAACTGATTTATTATGGTCTCTGTGCAATCCAACCTCTCCACTTATGATAATCTGTATTTGCAACCATTCCCCACCACTAGCATCATCACTTCAGCTCCACCTCAGACCATCAGGTATTAGATTCTCACAGGGAGTGTGCAACCTAGATCTCTTGCATTCATAGTTTACAGCAGGGTTTATGCTCCTATGAGAAATCTAATGCTGGTGCTGATCTGACAGGAGGCAGAGCTCAGCTGGTGATGAGATCAATGGGGAGCAGCTGTGTAAATAGTTGCCGCTTCATTAACTCACTTGCCATCCACTTACCTCCTGCTGTGCAGCCAGTTTCTAACAGTTCACAGACTGGTACTAGTCTGCGGCCCAGGAGTTGGAAACTATAGACATAGAGAACAGAAGGAAACACGAGACCTTCGATCGACCCAGTTCTAGCCCACATTAACACTTTGGACACCTATAATCTTACCAATGCAATGGGTCAGTACCTTGCCATCTTCACAAGCACTAAGCCTACCCAAGAAACCTCCCTGTAGCCCACATGCTGTGCTTCCCCATAGAGATTGCCAAAACTGTGCCTTGTCTTCTGTGGTCCACATGGCTACTGCAAAATGTTATATTGGAATTTTTGGAACTGTGGCTGGAGTGTGTCTTATTCCAAGGTGAGTAAGTCACAGTGTCCCTTCAAGCCTGAAGCTAAGCCATTGCCAAATAACCCCAACCATGTGGCCCCATATCCCCAAGCCAATCTGCATGCAGGTGTTACACCCTTCTCCATGGGGACAAGCCATGGTAGAGCTGCTCCACCTAACTTAACCCTACCCATGTGGGCCACATCTAAAGCAGTATTCCCGCCTCATGGCAAAACAATACCTTGGCCACTCATAGCAGTCACCTCTCTCAGTAACTAAGCTAAACAGTATCCTGCATCCCAAAACAGTGCTGTGGCACTCCAACAGAAATGACAAACTACATCCCAGGGAAAGAGTATCTGAGTTGCCCAGAACAATCAACCTCCTGGGCCTGAGCTGAAGCTGCACATCAACCCCTGGGGAATCAGTGCCGTGGCCCAGCTGAGAAACTGCACATTCTAGGGCTACGTTGAGAGCAGGGAAACAAAGCAGTGGCTGGACTCAGATACTCAGCCCTATAGGCCAAACATCTCTAGGATCCTGTTTCCCTGAAGCTGAACTAGCCCTTTAGCATCTGAGCTACTGAAACACATCTCTCTCTAGAGAGTGACATCATCACTATGCTATTCCCTGTCCCTCACCCCTCACACTCAAGCCCAAACCACAGCTGTACTTCATCACCTGACCTCAAAGAATCTGAGATACTGCTAAGATCCACCTCCTAGGATCTACAGGAGTGTTTTTCAATGTTTTTTATCTCCTGCACACATGAACCTATAGTTAAACTTCCATGGAACACTTAAAAATGTTGATAAACAAACAAACAACAACAACAACAAAAACTTTTAAAAGGCACTGGTTCAGCACCTGTGTTTATCTCAGCAGCTAGGGCACCAGCCACATACACCGGAGCTGGCAGATTTGAATCCAGCCCAGGCCTGCCAAACAACAATGACAACTATACCCAAAAAATAGCCGGGCATTGTTGTGCACACGTGTAGTCCCAGCTTCTTGGGAGGCTGAGGCAAGAGAATCACTTAAGCCTAAGAGTTTGAGGTTGCTGTGAGCTGTGACGCCACGGCACTCTACCAAGGGCAACAAAAGTGAGACTCTGCCTCAAAAAAATAAAAATAAAAAATGCAACATTCTAAATTAGGCGATTTACTCTGTGATGAGATTTGGTGTAAAAAAGTTGTATTTCTTGCAGATTTACTTCAGTGTCTGAATACTCTTAGTAAGAGTACACAGGGAAATCATGAAAATATTCTCAAATCTACAGATAAAATGAATGCATACAGAGAAAAATTACTGTTCCATAAGGAAAGGATTAAAAAGAGAAAGCAGTAGAAATGTTTGAGTTACTGAAGAGATATAAACTAGATAAAAATCTTATTGAATATGATATTTACTAAATATAGAATATGAATGTCTTAACACAATAACTAAGAAAATGCCGTGAAGGCTATGTTAACCAGTTTGATGAAAATATTTCAAATTGTATATAATACCAGCACATTGTTCCCCATGATTGCATTGATGTACATAGCTAGGATTTAATTTTAAAAAATGCATTTCAAAGTTATTTATGGAGAATAAGGATAAGGACCTTTAAAGAATATGGAACACATTTTAGATAAAGATTATTAAAATATATAAGAAATAAAAAACATTTTCAAAAAAATCTTATTGAACAAATTTTATAAATTTTAGATTTATGGTACACAAATTTTGAAAAATATATTTCCCTGAATCTACAACTGACATATATCTCCAGAAGGGATGAGAAATCCTTCTGTTTTAAAGTGTATGTACATCAACAAATTTAAATATTACAGAAGAAGAAGAGTTAACATATAAAAAATGACAGAGGATTGCAATAAAAATATTCAATAACAAATATTACAACCTTTTGGTTATCTCTCAAGGCTAAATTTAGAAATGTTACCAAAACAATAGAAATATTTCTTCTAGTCTCAACATCTGATTTGTGTGAAGTGAGCTTTTCTGCAATGGAAATGAATAATTACTTAAAAACAAAAATCGATCATAGTTACAATCCTTGGAAGAAAATTTAAGAGTATGCCCGTCCAAAATTCAACCTTACAAAGAAGATACTCTAAAAGAAGTCAAGCTTGGCTATCTCACTAAATGTTAAATTATAATAGACAGAAAAAATAAATAAAGATAAAAACGTTTCTTAAGAATTTTAATTATCTTTTTATTACAAATTATAATAAATTATTTTGTTTTATTTTTTGGCCATGATGGGGATTCATTTTGTTTGTGTTAATAAATAAGTCAAAATGGTATTTTTTTAACTTTTTTTTTTTTGCTCTACATAGTTCAAGGGTGCCACAGAAGTTTAAGTATAGGTTCAAGTGTGCAATGACATTAATAAAGGTTAAAAAACACTAAGGCCATTAACTTGATTCTTTTACTCTATACTATACTTTAACTTGATTCTTTTACTATGTATTCTATTCCTCTTCTCTCCTTCCTTCTCAAATCTTTCATTCCCACCACCAAACCCAACTACACTGACCAAGATCTCTAATAAAACCTCACATTTTCCATTTCAGCTCCAGGTCCTCATCTGAATCAATCTTGACAGCTTTAGACATACTTGATTAATCACTCCTCCAAATATGTCATGTTTCCCAATATACAATTGTCCACTATTTTTCAACCTCTTCTAATTCTTCTCTTCTTCTTACTGCTAAACACTATAGTTTCCAAAGATTCTGTCTTCAACTCACTTCTTCTATCTTCAACTCACTGTCTTCTACAGTGACATCTTTACTGTTTTCATCCAGCACCCTAGTTTAACTACCATCTAAATGCTGGGATGACGTCCAACTTTGCCCCAGAATTCCACATTCATATAGCCAAAAGCCTACTTGACATCTTTACTTGAGTATCTAAGAGTCATTTCAAATTTAATACGTCAAATATTGAATTCTTTGATTTCCTTCCCAAACTTCCATATCTCAGTGAATGACAAATACCTCCTTACAGTTATTCAGGCAAAAACTATGGAGTCACACTCAATTCCTCTTTGTCTAAGATATATACTGTTAGCAAATCCTGTCAAGTCTAACTTCAAATTTTACACAACTTACAACTTCTTAGAGTCCCAATGAACACCTGAATCTAAACCAACATGCTGTCTTCCATGAACTAGTATAATCTTCTGCCTAGTCCCCCTCCTACCACCCCTGACCACTATAATTCTAGTCTCAACAAAGCAACCCAAAATAAAGAACATGTCCCTTCTCTGTCTAAAGGCTTTAGTGGGCTTTAATGGGCTTCCTGGCCCATTCAATAAAAAATAATGCTCTTGACATGGCCTACAAAGCCCTATTATATTCAGCCCTTTATTCTCTGTATGAGCCCATTTCCTTTTATTATCCTCACCTTAGTGCCTTCAACTACAGTAAAATCGCCTTACTATTCCTGAACAAGACAGGCATACTTTTCAGGTGGAGATGAAATGCATGGATTAACAGTATTTAAGGGTCTGGAAATAGAGAGGAACTTGTAATAGTGGGAAAAAGAAAGGAGAGAAATACAACTTATAAATATAATAGGGAACACAGTGAAAAGCCATGAAGAGAAAAAAAAATAAATACATTAAATCATTATAGTGGTTATCTCTGAATGAGAGCATGATGAGCACTTATTTCTTCATCAATTCCCGTGTATCTTCAAATGTTTTAAGTTTTGACAAGACTCATCTATTTCATGTTTACCCATACTCCTATGGTTTAACCTTTGCTTCAACAATGTAATCCTTATTTACAGGATATAGTTATTTAGAGGCCTCAACAGAAAGCCAAAAGTAATTTACCAAAGCCCATACAACTTGCCAACACCACTAACTGCCTCTCCTACTATTTTCCTTTGTGTTCCATCAATTTTTTTGTAGTGGTATGTTTTTATTCCTTTTCTTTTCCTCTTCTGTATCTTGTATAAATATTTTCTTTGTGGTAACCATGAAGCTTATGTAAAACATTTTATAAGAATCTATTTAATATTTAAGCTCCTCTTCCTTCCCCTTATAATTTTGTGATTATAGCTATCCTTAGTATGCGTAAGCAGCCTTCCCCTAAGTGGCCTGAGGTGATCTGTGAAAATGGTTCACTATTCACTTGACTCAGAAAACCCCACGAAGTTATGCAAGTCAAGAGGCTCAAATCTTTGTGTTCACTTTAAGAACACATATGAAACTGCAAAGGGCATCAAGGGTATGCATATATGAAAAGCTACCAAGTATCTGAAGGATGTCATTTTAAAGAAACAGTGTGTACCATTCCAACTTTACAATGGTGGAGTTGGTAGGTGTGCCCAGGCCAACACCTGAATCCCAGTGAACACCTGAATCTAAGCCAACATGCTGTCTTCCATCAACTAGTATAATGCAGTGAGGCTGGGCACAGGATTGGTGGCCCAAAAGAATGCTGCATTTTTCCTGCACATGCTTAAGAATTCAGAGAGTAATGCTGAACTTAAGGGTTTAAATGTAAATTCTCTGGTAATTCAGCATATTCATATGAACAAAGCACCCAAGATTGGTCACTCAACTTACAGAGCTCATGTTCACATTAACCCATATATGAGCTCCCCTTGCCACATTGAGATGATCCTTACTGAAAAGGAACAAATTGTTCCCAAACCAAAAGAGGAGGTAGCAAAGAAGAAAAAGATATCCCAGAAGAAAGTGAATAAACAAAAACTTATGGCATGGGAATAGATGCAACATAAAATAAATGCAAGTAACAGTAAAAAAGAAAAAAATCTATTTATGCTGATAAGAATTCCCATCCTCAAATACCAAAAAACAACAATTTTAGTTCCCTTCCCAAACTTTGTTATTGATGTCACAATTTACATCTTTTATACCAGGGGTCCTCAAACTAAGGCCTGCGGCCCACATGTGGCCCCCCAGGACGTTTATCCGGCCAATTGGGTATTTTTGCCTCCACTGCCTGTCCTGTTTAGCAGCGGACTCATCCCAGGATGCAAAATCTGTTAGCGGAAAAACCATTGGTTGCATTCCCAAACAAAACATGTGTGGATTCACTGGAAAAAGTGTAAAAGGAGTCCCAATTTAGATATAAAGAGCTTCATCTCCATGAACAGGAAATACAGCTTTTCCATAACCCATTTTCTATTGACATTGAAAATGTAGAGGTCAGTCCCTGAAGTCACTGCCCTCGCCTCCAGCACTGCCTCAGGCCAGCATCGCCTGTAGGCAGGAGCCAGGTACTGTAGGGTGTGGCAGGGGCAGCCGAGTGCTCTTGTGGTTCCGGCTTTCCGGCTTTTCCAAGGGGTTGGCCTGCAGCACCCGGATGCTCTAAGAACGTTTCCACTGTTGTTTGGAGGACACACGCAGTGGGAATCAGAATTCCTGGAGAATTGCCTTTGTGAGAAGCTGGAAGTATTTCTTTAAATTCCATCTCATAGTTTTTCAAAGAAACATCAAGAAATCATGAACAACATTAGTGAAGAGTTTGACTGCCACTTGCTTGATGAAGGTTTTACTGCCAAAGACATTCTGGACCAAAAAATCAATGAAGTTTCCCCTTCTGATGATAAGGATGCCTTCTACATAGCAGACCTCAGAGATGTTCTAAAGAAACACTGAAGATGGCTAAAAGCTCTTCCTCGTGTCACTCCCTTTTATGCAGTCAAATGTAATGACAGTAGAACCATTGTGAAGACCCTCACTGCCATTGGGACAGGATTTGACTCTGCTAGCAAGACTGAAATACAATTGGTGCAAAGTCTCAGGGTGCCTCCAGAGAGGATTATCTATGCAAATCCTTGTAAACAAGTGTCTGAAATTAAGTATGCTGCCAATAATGGGGTCCAGATGATGACTTTTGACAGTGAAGTCGAGTTGATGAAAGTTGCCAGAGCACATCCAAAGGCCAAGTTGATTTTGCGGATTGCCACTGATGATTCCAAAGCAGTCTGTTGACTCAGTGTCAAATTTGGTGCCACCCTCAAAACCAGCAGACTTCTTTTGGAACGGGCAAAAGAGCTAAATATTGGTGTCAGTTTCCACGTAGTAAGTAGCTGTACTGATCCTGAGACCTTCATGCAGGCAATCTCTGATGCCCGCTGTGTCTTTGACATGGGAGCTGAGGTTAGCTTCAGCACGTTGGTTTCAACACCTCTTGGTGTTGGTGGTGGCTTTCCTGAATCTGAGGATGTGAAGCTTAGATTTGAAGAGCTCACTGGTGTAATCAACCCAGCATTGGACAAGTACTTTCCATCAGACTCTGGAGTGAGAACCATAGCTGAACCAGGCAGATACTATGTTGCATCAGCCTTCACACTTGCAGTTAATATCATTGCCAAAAAAATTTGTATTAAAGGAACAGATAGGCTCTGATGAAGATGAGTCCAGTGAACAAACCTTTATGTATTACATCAGTGATGGAGTATATGGATCATTTAACTGCATCCTTTATGCTCATAAAGGATGAGCTCATGCTCATGTAAAGCCTCTTCTGCAAAAGAGACCTAAACCAGATGAGAAGTATTATTCATCCAGCATATGGGGACCAACATGCAATGGCCTTGACTGGATAGTTGAGAGCTGTGACCTGCCAAAAACGCATGTGGGCATCTTTGAAAATATGGGTGCTTACCCTGTAGCTGCTGCTTCTATTTTCAATGGATTCCAGAGGCCGACAATCTACTATGTGATGTCAGGACCGACGTGGCAACTCATGCAGCAAATCCAGAACCCCGACTACCTACCCGAAGTAGAAGAGCAGGATGTTGGCACTTTGCCTGTGTCTTGTGCTTGGGAAAGTGGAATGAAACGTCACCCAGCAACTAGTGCTTCAAGTAGTATTAATGTGTAGATATCATTCTGTAGCTGTTAACTGCGAGTTTAGCTTGAATTAAGGGATTTGGGGGGACCATTTAACTTAATTATTGCTAGTTTTGAAATGTCTTTGTAAGAGTACGGTTGGCACAGATGTAGCAATATGTAAGATTAGGAGATGGGGTCACACTTATCTGTCTTCCTATGGAAACTATTTGAATATTTGTTTTACATGGATTTTTATTCACTCTTCAGACATGCTATGAAAGAGCACCCCTCTGCTGCTCAGCAAGCATTTGAAGCTTGTACAGTGGCAGAATGGGCCAAAAGTTTAGCGTTGGGACCTGTTTTAAGAATAAAGTTTTTTGGTGGAAGGGACTGTATTTATTCGTTTCCTGGCCAAGGAACCCATACACCTATATATACCCTGAGACTAAAGGCCTAAAGGAGGAGATGGGGAAAGACTGAGAGAGAAACAGAGAGAGCTTCTCTCTCCCCACTAGAATTCTCTCCCTCTACCAGGAGCTTTAGTGTTTTCTGTATTCTTTTCTGTAAATAAATTCTGTCTTACCACTGGGGGGTGGGGGGGAATAATGTAATGAAAAATAATAAAATACATGTTTAAAAAAAAAGAAAAGAAATAGACTGCATATCATATATACAAAGTAGGAAAAATATTAAAAGGAAAGAATTATCTTGGCTGTCAGAACCAAAATGGGATATTTAAAGGTTTTAATTAAACTTTTATGAGAGGTTTTGTCCTAAAGAAGAAACATTTTAAAAGAATTAAATATATTGCATTGGTTGTAGTGTGGGCATGCCGTTTGAGATGATGAATTAATTTTTCAATTTCTATGCTCTGAATAGGGTCAACCTTAGAAATTTGATATACAAATAGTTCCTTTTTCCTCACCCCCACATAACACCAACTCCTCACAACAACAAAAAGAGGAATGAATACGTTTGGACACTTCATAGGAAACATCTTGCTGTGATCTTTTTAACAGTACTTTTAATAACACTTTTTAACAGCAATTAAAAATAATTAATAAATCTATTCACTAATAGTATTTATAACTATCTAGAACAATTTTGAAAACCTAAAATGTAGCATATTGCATTAATGAATTGCTTATAAACAGTCACTGAATGAAAATGAAATCCCATATCTTCCAAGCATATTCCACACATAATGGTTACTGCTATTGTAAATGATTTCTATTCTTTACGAAGCAGTTCTTTGCAACAGTGGATGTCATTCCCTAATGACTTCAGAATCAAGTTCAAATTCCTCAGATCATTATTAAGACCATTCACTTTCTAGGCCTAATTTACACTTTTATCTTTCCAAGGTGTCATCTCTCTCTTGAACACCTTACAGAACAATCCCAGAAAAACTACATTATTAGTGAAATGAGTAACATCAGCCTATTATATCCTTGATCTTTTTCAATTCTACCACCAAAATCTTTCATTCTCATTTTAAAAGCATGTGTTATTGTGCCCTAAGTCTGATTTTACCTTCAGGACACTGTGAATAAGCCTGGGTCTCCTAACACATTATGCATTCCCTAAAGATCACATTATTCACCTCTTGCCATCCAATTACAAGCATTATGCTTTGCAACTAGTAGGTGCTTAATAAAATATGCTTAAATGAATTCAGTGAGAATTCACGATCTCATTAATCCTGTTAACCTAGACTGACTCCTTCTTCAGCTATTTATTTTGCTGTCATCTGGCAAATTAGATTCTGAAATTATTTTACCTGTCAAAAGCCAGTCAAAAAGACCATCTTCCTAAGAACTTACTCCTAGAGGTGCTTCTTCAAACCAACCTAAAGTTTTTGAACATTTGATACCATCCTGAAATAGCTCCATATTAAAGATGTTTGACTGGTGTTTGCAGTTTCACATAATATGGGCAGAGAAGAAGAAAGGCAAGTAATCTAATGAAAAACAATTGAACTGTAAGAAGATTGCAGAAAGGTGTTAGGTTCTCTAAAGCTGCAAGAACTGTTCAGAAATTGTTCATCTACTGTGCATATATAGATATTGATATAAAGCCTTCCACTAGTTTTTTTCTTTGAAACCTTCAGAAGATTCTTAAATCAATCTTCAAAAGGCAACCGCACAAATGATACAACTAGAAGCTAAAACCGAAATGCTAACATAATATTACCACCAATCAGTATTTAATTTCTCCATAGGAGTAATTAGGGGACCAAGAGTGGGTTTTACTGAATGTTTTCAATTATAAAAATATATATGCTTAGTAGGAAAGTAAATGTCCTGAAGAAAAGATTAAACTTTAGTAAACCTAAGATTATCTTGTTGTGTATTTTCCCAGAAAAAAAGTCTATCGCCAGTGTATCCATAATATGATTGGGAACAGAAAATGAATGACAAGCATAGCAACCACTGAGCACCTTATTAAAATACATTGATTTAAGTGCTCAGTCTGCGAATTCTTGAAAAACTCAAGCTGCTTTGGAATTTGCATAGCTTGTGGGGGTGCAAGGTACAGCAGGGAAAAGAGTGACAGAAAACTCTATGTAGTAAAAAGATTGTTATTCTAAGGAACATTCATTTAACTCAGTAACACATGTAGCGTTCAGAACACACAAAAATCTTATAAACCAAGTCTTTTCCATTTCTACTGGCATCACCTTAGCTCGGGGCCTCATTGCCCTAACCCAGAATTGCTGCAATAGCAATTTAACCAGCTTCCCCTTCTTAGAGTCCTTTCTGCTTCAATTCCATCTGCACAAGGCTGCTAGAATAATCTTTCTAAACTCCTTTTCATTATGTCTGTCCTCTGCTTAGGAGCCTCTGGTGGGTCCTTTTCATTGACCAGATTAAATGTACACTTCTCAGGCCAGATATTGGGCCCTCTATTAATCTCTGTCTCTGCTGCCACAAGACCCTGGACTGCCCATTTCTGAAGTCAAAGTGAATTCGTGGCTTTGCTTATTATGTCCTTCCTTCTCAATGCCCACCTTTTCTTGTTTAACATCCAGATCATTCTGTCCAGCAGAAAACCACGATGTTCCCAGTTAGTGGTCCCAGACTTATTTCGCTCGCCCTCTCCACCTCCTTCTCAGAGAGAAGGTTCATTTCCAACATCTATAACTTGTCTATTGGTTTTCTAAAAATGCTTCCTGTCCTGCCTCTAGTCCCTCAGACAAACTGGAAGCTCCTGACACTAGGAGAGTTGCTTTCTTTGATACCATTCCTAATCCATTTCTAAGCCTTAGAAAGACATATTAAGGAATAAATAGTTTCTACTTCACTGTTCATATCCCACCCACTTCATTCAGCTTCTCTTACAAGAAAAATGTGAAATTAGATTAGACAAAACAATAAAGAAAAATGTAAAAACAAAAAAACCAAAACTAATAAAATCCACAGATGAAAACCATCATTGTCACCTGCTTCTCGACATAGGCCTTTCTGCACAAAGGACCAAGCAGCAGAAACTCAGCAGGTAACAAAACTGTTAATGGCCCAGCTTGTGACAGAGACTTCTGGGAATCGGGGAAATAGTCAAGTGGTTGAAGAAATACATCTGTGAAGACGACTCTTATAATCAGAAGCTGATTATGAGAAAGCCTTTTATATGATACTCTTTTGCCTTCATTACCAGGTTCCAAGAGTTTATACTGCCATAAAATCAGTGCCTGGATTATGCTCACTCATTTGACTCAGCCAGCACTGATTATACAAGACTCTGATATTTCATAAAGTCCAATGTGTCTGTGGTTGACTGTGCCAGGCACAGGAGTAAACACATGTGGAGATTTTAGTCATGAAACTTTTATAGTACACCTATTAATTACATTGAGTCATCATCATATTACAGAGGATGAAACTGAGGCTTAGTGAGATTATATACTCAAGGACAGACACCGAGGAAAAAGTGTCACTTTCATGTTATGGAAAAGGCTCGTTTCCTTCAACTGTGGGAACCAACCTCTGCTACCTTTAAACTTTTATTCAGCAGCTTCTTCACCTCTTTCAGCCCTCAAAGAATTGAAGAGCATTAGGACTTGCTCTGGATTAGATTTTGGCTTAAGGAAGTGTTGCATCTGGTTTATCTTTAATTCAGATCACTCAAACTTTCTCCGAGTCAGCAATAGGGCTGTCTCACTTTCTTACCATCAGTATACTCACTGGAATAGCACTTTTAATTTCTTTCAAGAACTTTTCTTTTCTGTTTACAACTTGGCTAACTTTTCGACTCAAAAGGCCTAGCTGATGGCTTTCAACATGTCTTTGTCACTGGGCTTGGTTATTTCTACCTTTTGGTTTAAAGTGAGAGATGTCTGACTCTTCCACTCACTTGAGTACTTAGCAGCCATTGTTGCGTTATTAACTGGCCTAAGTTCAATACTGCTGTTTCTCAGGGAATAGGGAGGCCCAAGGAGAGGGAGAGAGATGGGGAAACAGCCAGTTGGTGGGAAAGTCAAAACACAGACATACTGTCTTAAATGGACATGTTTTGCAGAGCCCCCAAACAACTACGGCAAGGACATCAAAGATCATGGATTGTAGAGCACCATAACCCATATAATGATAATGAAAATGTTTAAAAGATTGTGTTACCAAAATGTGGTAATATGCAGAGACACAAAATGAGCCCATGATGTTGGAAAAACAGTGCAAACACACTTGGTCCACACAGCCCAGTAATAAATCTTCAGTTTGGGAAATGCAATAAAGCAAGAAATGCTTGTCCTTAAATACAGTTTTAATCTGAATTATGTAAATCTCTCTCCTCTGAATTTCTGTAACATATTTTGTGCAGTTTTATCCTGGAACATAACCCTTTACAGTGAAATGTTAAAACACTCCGTAATTTGGCCCTCAGCTCTAATAGCTTAAGCTGTGAGCTCTTGGAGGACAGAGGATGCTTTCACAGTTGTAAACTGCCCAGGACACAAGACTCAAATAAAGTTCTCTCTCCATATGAATGAAAAACTGTGCTTTTCTCTTTAAATAAGAAGGCAGAAGTATGATACTGATTTTTTTCAACCTCTGTATATAACATGGAACTTCAGAAACTAGACTTAGTCTGAAAGTTCCTCTCCCACCACCATCAGCATTGTAAGGCCAGATATTGCTTTCAGGTAGAAAGCTAACCATCCTTAGAAAAAGTTAAGTACACGTCCGTTTTGGTTTCAATCACGCAATCATATGGTACTGGGATAGAACACAATGTATTTAATGTGGTCTGGGAAGAACATTACATAGCACAAGAAAATGCCTGATTTATTGTCCATCTATAAATATATTCCGCAGTCTTGTTTTTAACTTTTTAATCACTGACAATTGATGTGCAGATGATCGCGATGTCTCTTTTACAATGGCATTTTTTTCTACCATATGTACTCCAGAGGGTTCTGTCTTTCAAGTTAGTTTTTATGACTGTGGGGGTTGGGGCTTCCCTTCTACTTTTGATATTTTGGTATGAATTACAATAGTCAGCTGCTGGCTTCGATGTTATTTTCATGCAAATGTCTTCAACTGGTCTTGATTATGCAGAGTTACTCAAGTAACACAATGTACACCTTGGCAGAAGGTATAACATAGGATCTTTTGTGGGTGTGATCTTTGGGCGTGTGATCAGAGAGAAAGAGGTGACTTTCTTTCTGTGGGGCAGCTGCAAATACACTGGGAACAGAAGAGTAGGTGTGATTACTGAGCCAGCAAAGTTAGATCCTGGAGACATCATATAACTCACTCCATCTTTCTATACACAAAACCTGTTGGCATTCCCAACCCACGAAGGAAATCTGGTCATCCAAGAACATGTTAGCTGAAAACCACCCCATTTAGACCTTCTTGCCTCAACAGTCTTACTTATTTCCAGTTATCCCAAATCCTATCTCCATTCATAATTGGGCTTGCTGTTTACGGAATTAAGAAGAATACCATGGACTGAGGAACATTCTTGTTTTATTGTGTTATCAAGGATTCTTCAAATTCTGTTTCAAATGCCTTCAGGGAGAAGTTTCTTTCCTTTTATTGATGTGTATCTGGTATATCAAAATGAAGTTTCTCTACTATTTGGGACAACAGTAAGAATTACCCTTCTGCTATCTGATTTACCAAGACTGTTAGAAATGTAAAACAAAGTTTAAGAAAAAACAAAGGAAAAATTACACAAAAACCCTACACAAAGAAAACAAACTAACAAAACTTAGGTGAAAATGACTGAAGTAACATATAAAACAAAATTAGTATGAAATTAACCAATATTTTACTGAATGAAAATCTTATCATGTTTCTCATTCCTTTACAAACAACCTCTCTATTTCAATAAATTCCTAGGGAACAAACTGATTTTGGCCATTAAACCTACCAAGGAAATCACACTTGGAGATAAACTGTGTCATCTACAGCCTCAGATTGCAGAGTTGGAGACCACAGACACACATGCCAGTAACTTCTACCCCCGGACAGGACAGAGAGTAACAGGATCAAGCTGAATAAGGAGGGACCTCGTCCAGATCTGCTCTTCCCAACTGCACACAGCCCATGATCCACTCTTGCTAATTTGTTTACCCTTATTATTTCTGAAGGATTGTCTTATGTACCTGGGCTCAACAGGTGGGTCTATTCCTTACAACCCCCACCATCAAAGGACAATGCCCTATGCCCCCTGTTACAGACCAATTATAGTTACTCCATTAGAAATATGTCAGGTTCTTTTGAATGTGTTGTCATGTGGGACCATCCAGAGGCTTTCTGTGTTACGCTGTAATTACAGAGAAATAGTATTTGCCATTTCTACTGATTTGTCCTGTGCCATTGCTTGTGGGACACAACTGTATGAAAACAGATCCATGGGCAGGGTCAACGCCAACACTCAGTGTGACACCTCGACACCCCTGAGAGGCAAGGATGCCACACAGCAATAACAGAGTTGGATAAAAACGTACTCTGAACGCCTTTCAGCTAATCTGCAACTTTCTATGATACATAATACCTATTTTACAGATGGGGAAACTGAGGCATAGTAACTTGGTCACAGAGCTAGAAACCCATTCGACTTCTAACACCTGCACAAGTTTAGACCCTGGGCCGTGCCTTTCGCAGCATTCTTGTCCTCAGGTCAGTTTTATTCTTTGATCCTGTTTCATTTCATGTCACATCTGCCACATGTCAGTAAGGTCTAAAGAAAGACTGTGCTGTGACCACGTCCTTCTCCTCTACCCACCAGGAAAGCCAGCATAGCCCAGCCGGCCGTGGAGAACGTCCGTCTTGTTGTGTCTCACTACCTCTCCCCACCCCACCCCCGCCCTTTCTTTAATACTATTAGTTTATAGTATCGCCAATTATTTTACTTAAAGCTGAATAAAAGTTGCTCTAAACATACAGTTGGGCACTTCGCAGTCATGGGCACACTACGTGGCATATTTCTTTAACTTTTTATACAAACTTTGAGGCTAAAGTCAGGTGGTAACTTCCAGAACCAAGTTTATCTAATTCCATGGTCTTTCCCACTGCCTCCTTCCATGCTTACATCCACATAATTCCAGCTATTTCATTGGAGCCACCGGAGCCAATCCAGCCTCAGTGAGGTTAACTAGTGAGGCCCCAAAGTAGAAAAGGCCAACTGGCTAAAATATCCCCCTGAACCTTTGCCCCAGATCCTCACTGGATCACCAGTTGGTCTAATTGGTACCAATATTTCCTCCAAATCTTGTCAAACCATGGAATAGCTCTCAGCACCATCCTATTTTTCATGGTACATTATGATTTCAGATATGTTCTTCGCCATTAAAAAAATCAGTTAAATTTTAATGCCACGCTGATACCTCACTTAAATTTATTTAAATACAGAAATACTTCTTATGGCCGTCAGCATAGTTGTTTTTTATAAGAACAGCCAAACATAGTTATATTTTAAGTGAAAAAAGAACAATTTCCAAATATAAGCTCCGAGGTGTTTTTCTTTTTCTTACCAAAATCTCTAGCAAATCTCTTTGCAGTCCTCACCTTCAGAACTTTGACAACACCTTCAGTCTCTTTGGGTTGCAGATTAATTAACAAGAAATTTACGAGGAGAATAATGGAGATAAATATCTTTAATTTTCTACCTCATCTTGTCTTCACAATATAGGCAAGCTGTGCTTTGCTTTTATTTACTGCTTGTTTCTACTAGGTGGTAAATTAATACATCTTTTAGCAAGGGAGTCGTTTGGGGCATTAGTACTTACTATACTTTACACATTCTTAGAACTTCATTCCCTAGAAGGCCATATTAAAATGCTTCAGAAAGACTACAGTGTTGAAGATACTTTGTTTCTTTTTTGTTGCTGCTGTTGTTGTTGTTGCAGTCTGGCCCTGGCCAGGTTTGAACCCCTCACCCTCCGTATATGGGGACAGCTCCCTACTCACTGAGCCACACACTGAACAAAACCACCGATCACCACTCCCTGTGGTTCTTGCTCACTCTTTGTACACTGTCTATACTCCTTCAAGGGGCAGCTCAAATACACCTCACCTTAACAGCTGGTGGAGATGCTGATGCTGTTATTTCTCTGCTGACATATTTCACTTACACCTTCAGTTCGGCTCCCACCAAGGACGTGGCTGGCGAGATGCGTGGATCTGTGTCAACTGTTCTTGCCCACAGCGCCCCCTCAGGTTCACAGGGTAAAATCTGAACTTTGTAAGGCAGTGCTGATTTTATAATTCACTGCATGTCTTTTGTCTTTATTAGAGCTTGGCAGGGTGGTCTTGAAGGTTATTAGTTGAATTAAATTTGGAAAAACACCTTGTGTCCCATTCTGAGTCAGTCAGATATTTTTTTTATCCCACCCAAGGATTTTGTAATTGGTAATGGCATCAGGTGACATATGTAAGATGATGGCTTTTTAAATAAACTTCTGAAGTTAACTTTAGAAGTAAACATTAGACACATTTTAGGGTAAAAAACTCCAAATTCCAGTGGAACTTCCATGGTTTAAGAAATAGAAAAAAAACTGACTTCCTGGACACTTTTATCATTTCTATACCTTTATCATCATCCATTCAAGAAAAATAAGTTTAATATGGCTTATCCACAGGAAGAAAAGCAAGTCAAAACGTTTTGATCACCCACTATTTGCTAGGCACTTGGATAGTTTAATAAAATTAACCAGAATTGTTTCCAAACACAACATTGCCCATCTTTTTTTTTTTATCCCAAACTTGTCTCATCCTTCATTCAAAATCCCTAATATCTAATTTATCATATATATCTATTTGCATATTCTTATTAGATAGTTTCATAGAGATGACAATCATAAGATATATGTAAATTTTAAGACTTTAAGAATGTGTACTTTGCATAGAGAAAAACAAATTATAAGTGGCTTTTTGAATTAAGCTGGATTTTCTTTTGGCTGATAGGACTTTAGTTAATTTTTACTTATCTTTCATTTATCACTCATCACTGTCTGAAATACTGCATAAAGTTTTGTGTCTTCAATATAAAAGAACTGTTATGTGCAGATAAAACATTTTGATATTTGTCAACTTAATTATTTAAGTTTAAAGTGCTTAAGGATTCTATGTGACCCTTTTATGGCCAAAAGTCATATTTTCCCTGAACTTTATAGGTAAATACATCCTTTGTTCATATAACTGTCTCCTCCTCATCCAGCATAACATAAACATTAATTCCTTAATATATAAGGAATACCATGAGTTGCCCAAATGATCCCATTTTCAACACAAATGTTTCATTGGCAAAATTAGGTTTATGTAATTATTACAAAATATTCAGTATTAAAATATACTAATTCCTATAGATGCTAATTATTAGCCCCTACCCCAGTAGCTTTTATCAAAAAGTCCAAAAACAACAGATGCTGGGAATCATATTGTTGGCAAAACACGTAATGGTACAATTTTTGGATGGATGCAGAGAGAAAGGAACGCTTATGCACTGCTGGTGGGATTGCAAATTAGTACCTCTATGGAAAAGAGCATGGAGATTCCTCAAAGAACTAAAAGTACACCTATCACTTGATCCAGCAATCCCACTACTAGGCAATTACGTAAAGAAAAAGAAGTCATTTTATCGAAAAGGCACCTACACTTGAATGTTTGTTACCCCCAAATTATAACTGCAAAGATGTGGAATTACCCCAAGTGCTCTTCAATTCATGAAAGGATTAAGAAAATGTGGTGGAGATATACTATGGAATATTACTCTGCCATGAAAAAGGGTGAGTTACGGCCTTTTGCAACAATATGGTTGGAATTGCAGACGATTATCCCACATGAATTATCTAAAGAATGGAAAAACAAACACCACATGTACTCACTATTAAATTGGAACTAACTGATGAGCTCACATATGCATAGAGGCAAGTAAAACAGTGCAGATTAAGCCGAGTTAGGGAAGAAGAGAGAGTGGGCAAAATACCTACCTAACAGGTACAGTGAACACTACCAGGTGGTGGGCATTCTTATAACCCTCATTCAAGTGTGATGTAAGTAAAATTGGACCCCAAAATTACATTTTGAAATTAGAAAAAAATTCTAATTCCCAGAGATCATGATAGTCAAAATATTGCCTGCTTAGAAAAAAATATTGACAGAGGTTCATGGGTTAAATGTATTTCAAAGGTAAAACCTTTTTTTTCTTGTCATATAAAAGAAGGAAAGAGGGAACGAAGGAAGAGGGGGAGGGAGGAAAGGAATTGTTTGCAAAACACATAATGGTACAATTTTTGGACACAAAATGTAGTGCTCCATCTAGGAAGAACATTCTCACTACTGGCCTTCTAATATCTGCATCTGTAATATCCAATCTCAGTGTTATTAGCAGAATTTTAAAAATTTGATGAACTAGGAAGCTACTGCTCTTCCTTTTCCCCTAAGCAGCCTGAGGTGATCCGTGAAAATGGTTCGCTCTTCACTTGACCCAGAAAACCTCACAAAGTCATGCAAGTCAAGAGGCTCAAATCTTTGCGTTCACATTAAGAACACACGTGGAACTGCCCAGGCCATCAAGGCTATGCATATACGAAAAGCCACCAAGTATCTGAGGATGTCACCTTAAAGATGCAATGTGTACCATTCCGATGTTACAATGGAGGAGCTGGTAGGTGTGCCCAGGCCAAACAGTGGGGCTGGACACAGGGTTGGTGGCCAAAGACAGTGCTGAATTTTTGCTGCATATGCTTAAAAATGCAGAGAGTAATGCTGAACTTAAGGGTTTAGCTGTAGATTCTCTGGTCATTGAGCATATCCAAGTGAACAAAGCACCCAAAAGGCGCCACCGAACTTACAGAGCTCACGGTTGCATTAACCCAACCATGAGCTCCCCCTGCCACATGGAGACGATCCTTACTGAAAAGGAACAGACTGTTCCCAAACCAGAAGAGGAGGTAGCACAGAAGAAAAAGATATCCCAGAAGAAAATGAAGAAACAAAAACTTACGGCACAGGAATAAATGCAACATAAAATAAATGCAAATAACAGTAAAAAAAAAAAATGTTGAACTGTTCGAAGTTGCTTCCTGTCAATACCATTGTATGAGGGAATACATTGTTTCCTCCTCAGTTTCAAATGCTGAATAGCTAGGTGATTATGTGGCTCTTTCATATAAACACAAACTAGTGTAGGTACCTAAACTCTTTAAAAGGAGCACTTTGCAGGATTTCCTCAAGACATAAAGAGCAAACGAGAAGGACTCTGAAGTCGCTAAAGTAACATCTGGTGCTATCATCGGTACACTCTGCCAAGGGAATCCGTGCTCAGTTTGGCTGCTGAAGCCTAATCCTACTTACACTGGATCCTGAGACTCAGAGCTGGCTGATCTATTCCACGAATTGTTCCAGCTGCCTCATCCTCCATTCATCCTGACATCTCTTCCCACCTACTGCCCTCTACTAATGGAGCTTCCCCACTCTCAGTTCTTTTTCTCTTTCTTCAGGCATAGCTCACGCAGGTAATTCTACAAATGTCAGAATGGCACCTTCTATCCACTTAAGTAATTTCCTACATTCTTTTCTTTCAATTTTTCCCTTACAAAGCTAATATTATGCGATTGCTACCAAGAATAAGAATATTACAGGTGAAAATGAACTCTCTGTTCCTATTTACACATTTCACATTCTGCCTCTTGCTTTGCATTAAGAAAAAGCATTCGTTCTCTCTAAGGAGACATTTTGAAAAATCTACCGTTTTGTTTACGTTATATGCGACTAAAAATGATCAATCACTATTTTATCAATCATTCGATGCCACCTTAAGATATTTTGCTTTTATTTTTCTTCCCCAAATGTGCTCCTACTCAAAAAGAATTCTTTACCAAGTAAGTACGACAGTCAGATTGTCTCAGCACTCCTGAATGCAGCCTTTGCCCAAGGCATACTGGAATAAAGAATATTTATTAGCAAGCTAGCAACCCCAAGGTTTTCCTATATTGATCAAATCCTAACCCTGAGGATAACACGTACTGGCCTCTGTTTCCCCTGGTAACCTGGAACTGCCATGGACACACAATCCTGGCTCACAGACACTCCTGTTCTGCCATCTCTCACGTCACTCAGGATTCCTGCGCACAGTACACAGACTGTCCCTCCGTCCACAAAACATGCATCACCTTGGACACCAGAAACTTCCAGTCTCAGGGTGGTGAGAAGAAACAAAACCGTGACAATTCAACTGCAAGTTCATTGTTTACCTCCTTTCTTAAAACTTACCAGTGCAGAGATTTGAGACCCTTCTTTCAAAATGCCTACAGGCTGCTATCATGACATTCTCCTGAATAAGAAGGGTTTTAATCAGGTGTCGGGTTAACCCACAGCTACAAGATTGACAGTGTGTCTCGTGATGGAGGGCAAATGGAAAGATGGAAGCAATTATTAGGAGTTAAGGAAAATAATCAAAAACTGAAACATCAGCCTCTGTCCCAGTTAACAAGCCTCCCAAAGAGCCTTCATCCCACACCTGGGGTCCCCGGTACTAATACAGGTACTAATATTAAGTTTTCAGTTTACTCTGAGTGGAAATTTTATTCATAGCCTGGAGTGCTGATGAAATTGATGGGGTTGACAAATAAACGCAAGTCTCATTATGGGGGGATTTTTTTTTTTTCCTTTGGAGGAGATTCTAGGAAACAGGACGTTTAGAAAGTTTAGAGAAATACACATGGGCCTTGCAGCCTATCAGTGAAATTAGAATTAGCTTTATGAGAGTGTAGGAGAATAGAAAGAACATCAGGTCACTTTAGTCAATACTAAGTTCCTTTCCTTTTTATTCGTGTGATGTCAGTGGTCGAGATTCAAATCAATTCAGCATTTAATTAAGAGTCTAATGACTGTGCAGAGGTGGTGAGGTTTAGTGACGAAGTCTGCAGGGAGAAGACATAAAGCCTAGGATCAAGGGATCCTGTGAAATAATGACTACTTCTAGTGCTGTCAGCAACCAACACAGGACTGTCACTCACCAACATAGGGCTACCACCCACCAACATAGGGCCACCCCTCCCAACATAGGGCCACCAACTTCCAACAGAGGGGCACCAACCTCCAACACAGGGCCACCACCCACCAACATAGGGGCACCAACCTCCAACATAGGGCCACCACCCGCCAAGATAGGGCCACCACCCACCAACATAGGGGCACCAACCTCCAACATAGGACCACCACCCACCAACATAGGGCACCAACCTCCAACATAGGGCCACCACCCGCCAACATAGGACCACCACCTGCCAACATAGGGCACCAACCTCCAACATAGGGCCACCACCCACCAACATAGGGCACCACCTGCCAACATAGGGCCACCACCTGCCAACATAGGGCCACCACCCACCAACATAGGGCCACCACCTGCCAACATAGGGCCACCACCCACCAACATAGGGCACCGACCTCCAACATAGGGCCACCACCTGCCAACATAGGGCCACCACCCACCAACATAGGGCCACCACCCACCAACATAGGGCACCGACCTCCAACATAGGGCCACCACCTGCCAACATAGGGGCACCACCCACCAACATAGGGCCACCACCCACCAACATAGGGCACCGACCTCCAACATAGGGCCACCACCCACCAACATAGGGCCACTACTCGCCAACATACAGCCACCACCAACCAACATAGGGCTACCACCCACTAACATTGTGACTTCTTGAGCCTCAGTTTTCTTTTCTATATAATAATTTAGAGTTAGAGCTCCACTTTTAAAAATTGTGAATTTATTACTCTCTTTAGCATTTTACTTATTTATTCAAACCCACAGTACATAGAAGCTGGTGGAGTGGGTTTATGCTAGAGAAACACCTGGTAACATTCTCCTCCCCACAAGATTCCTTGAGCATCTCAGAAGAATGCTAGACAGTCAAGCTGGGAAAAGAAAACGCAATGCTGAGCTCATATCTCTCTAACTCTCAGAGGGAAGAATATAGAACATATTTAAAAATATAAGGAGTGGGTAAAGCACTCCAGGTAATGACCATTGCACATTGATTGTTCCCCTCTATTTGTATCCAAAGTCAGGAAATAAAAAAAAAAAAAAATCTACCTCCAGAGCACAGAATATTTTAATCTTCAGACAATGAACAATTTCAACAGATGATATTATAATGGAGGAAATATAGATTTTCATCCCTGGGAAACAGAAAGAAAAGCTCATGTCTGAGCTCTTTGAATAAACGATAGCAGCAGGGGGTAGATTGCTGTTTATTTGATGCTCCCGGGAAAGCAACATTCTCTCCTTAGTACGGCCACACTTCACTTCTTGCTTTCTAAGAAATATGCAAGCCCATTTTTTCCTCATGATATTACCCTACACTAGTATGTAAAGTCTCTGTGAATGTGTGAAATGCCCTAGTACAGTATATATAAATCCCCCGCATAATTGTACTCTGTTTCATTGCTGAATGCATTATTTTTCCTGATCATGACATCAGAAATAAAATATTGACTAAAAAATATATTGGGGCTTCAAGTTAATTAAGTGGGCAGAATTTCCAAAAACTAGGATGGTATAAAAGTTAGACCTAAATAAAGTATAGCTAATGTAGTTTGCTATACTTGAATTCATCAAATTCCCTTAGAATACCATTAAAATTCATAGGTGTGAATAATTATTCAGCAAAAGAAAATTCATTACATCTGCCCAAAAGCTTTACTCTCGAGGAATAATGAAACTAGTGCATAAAACTATAAAACTTTTTCTTTAAAGTCCAATAAGACGACAAGTGTACATATGGATTATCTTTGTATGTATATATAAGAAAATAAAAATGATCTGTATTTCTGCTTGTTCTGGCTGATCACAATCATCCACCTTTATTTTTCACTCCATGCACTGTTGTGCACCCCTATGGAGCCACTGCTGTACCGTGGGTTGGAGGTGTAAAGATGAACACAGCTTCTGCAAGGCTGAAGGCTCCCCCAGCCTTGGTGCCACCATAGATAAAAAGGCGATGACACAAAATATGATAGCAAGACACCATAGCACGATAGTGGGCAATTTACGGACATCAAGTGAAATATCACATCTAAAATGCACTTTTCACACTGCCCAGACCATAGAGGCCAGAGGAAATCCTCCCAGTTTCTGTTATAATAATTTTCATCAGAACGAACAATGTTGCTAAGAAATGCAAGTCTACTGGGAGACAACACGGTAACATAAAAGTACACATCGCTATGCTCAATCAGGGAAGAGGCTTCTCCCCATAGCCCAGCACGGAAAGGGCAGGAAAGGCTCCAAAGAGGGGGTGACACTCAGTTAGATCTTATCTTAGGGGTAGTCTTTCTCCAGGAGGAGAAATCAGAAGAGGACCTAAAAGAAAACAAGAGGCTGCTGGGCCCGTGGCCTAAGGTAGGGGGTCGGGAGGGCACTGTGGCGGCCCCTGGAGCTGGTTGTAGTTGCAGCTTCTGATAACGAGTTCTGTAATGATAGGAATGGGGGCGAGATGAGGCTCCTGGAAGCTGTTTCGTGGGAGGGGCCTTGGATCCATCTTGAGAAGTTTGGGACACATTCCACGGGGATTGAAGACAGGTCTGCAGTTTTCACTTAGGAATCGACAAGACCAATAACTGGCAAGGAGGCCAGGCAACACTCGTTTCACACAAACTCTCTTCTGAGACTAGTGGAGCATGGTGATCCCTATACCATTTCTATTCGGCTTCAACCCCAACACCGATTCTCAGTTTTTAAACTCAGTAATTCTGGGATTTGACCGCTGACTGTGTCCCTGAATTGATTGTTTGGTGAAATCCGTTTAATCCTCCGATCACCTACTTATTTCCATCTTATCCAGCCTGATGCCCCTCTCAGCTCCCAGGGGGCTGCCTCTGTTTGAGACGGCGTTCACTGAACTACATTTAAATATAGTCCTTTTCTTACATTTTTAGAATTGACGGGAAACATTTACGTAGATGATTGACAGCTGTGAATGAAAGAACAGCCAGACCCAATATCCCACCTGATGAAGCGGGGCTGGATTTCTAGCAGGTGAAGTTGTATTTTGTTTCAAGCGTCACTGTGGACATGGTCATCGTCCCTTTAATATGCACAGGGGTTTTGCTTATTGGCTGCATCGACTGCCCCACGTTTGCCATTAACTATCTCTATTAATGAGATACTATCCACTAAAGCACTGTCTATTGATTTAACTGAAAGGGCACTCCAGCAGTTCTCATTATCTCATAAGGGCAAAAGAGAAAATGATCACACATCCACCTGTCAAAAACACATCAGAGGTCTGCTGGTAGCAGGGTGGAGGAGGTGGTGGGCTCACCTGGGCAGAGGAAATGATACACAGGAAGACATCGTTCCCACAGGGATGATCAGTTCTAAGAACAAGAACTTGGCACCCCACGAAAATAGAGGCACATTTAAATAAATTTGAAAATAACTGAAAACACATATAAACTGCTTAAAATTCAAGTTATTCTTCATGGAATAACCACAACATTTTTACTTTATGCAATTTCTGGATGTAAGTAGAGGAGAAAAAGAAAGTCTGAAACTTAGTATGTCTGAGTCATCCATCCAATATTAAGCAATGAGAAATTTATTATTCAATATTCATAGACACTTAATTTTTTCTTTTATAAACATGAATGCCTAAGACATTTTTAACTCATTACCCACTTTCTGTCCTGCTTAGATAACATGTTTTTCAACTTATTCATAATTGGTTGGCTAGATACCCCAGGACTGATAGGAAAGAATTCAGTGCTGTTTGATGGTGGTTACTATTATTAATCTTTCAGTGTCCTAGAAAACTGCAAGGCAGCATCACCTCATTCATTCCCTACTAGAACCATAGGAGCTGGCTGTTTTACAGATGAAAAACCAAGGCTCCTAAAGAGGTTAAGTAATTTGCCCCGCACCCCTCAGCTAATAAATGCGGAGCTAGGTAGATACTCCCACTATGCCTTTCTAACCATTACCCAGTGCCCACTGTGGACATTAAGATAAAACACATCCTAAGCAACCAACGTTGCATTTTTAGCACAAACTTATATGGAAAACAGTCTTTAATTAAATCCCTATTCTGTGCTTTTTAAGGCCTTCATTTAATTTGTGTGAGCATATTCTCTCTTGTTGCTAACTAGAACCTTCACGTTAAGGGCGGGCAGATTTTTACTGAGAATGCCTTTGAGGGTGCTTTTTAAAAATTCAGCCATATTTTAGGCAGCTAATTCAGTGCAGGGATATTATTCTGCTGTAAAAAAATAAAAAGTTTTAAATGCCAGCTAATTACCACCTTAAATGTGAATAATCTGCCAACTTAATCTGCCTGTCTTTTGTTCTGAACAAGTGCTAATATGCATTCACTCATTTTCAAAACTTCTTCTATTACGTTCAAATATATAGGGACAGAAAAAAAGACTGAAAGGAAACACACCGTATATTTCCTATATAGCCTGCAGGTGATTTTAATCTTAATAACTATTTTCTTATTTTAGCTCTTACATTTAAAACAATAAACACAAATTTTAAACATATTCCACATATATGCAGTGGCACAGAAAGTAGCCAGAGAGGAATTATGTGGGAGTTTAATCTGTGTTTGATTTGGAAAAGGAGGCAATTTCACTTTAAAGGCAAACTATGCATTAGGAGCTTAAAGAAGAGAAATCTCACATGGGAACAAAGTGTATCATTATGATCGTCTTATCTAAATGAAAAACCTCAAGTAAGGAATTTTGTGGCTAATTTCATATTCTGAAGGTGTTGCTTAGAATTCTTTTCCACCTGAAGAAAAAGAAAATCTTCATCTTTTTGAGGCGGAACAACTCTCAGGAAGGAGCATCCATTCAGTCTAAAAAACGTGCCTTTATTGCTTACTCGGGGCACAGTAATGAGGGGAAGCGGGGCCAGCTCAGCATTGAAGAATAAGGTGAGTAATTCAGCAGAGATTTTCTTATCTGATTATATTTAACTTTACCAATAACAAAGGGTCTCAAAAATTCTATTAAAATGTGATGCTGAAAATGGCAACTACAACATAATGGCACCAAGGTTGGTAGAAAAATATTCTATTAGTTAGGGCTGAGGAAATCAATCATCCTAAAAAAAAATAAATAAATAAAAATAAAGAAATCAATCATTCTCCGTGCATATGAAGCAAATGGCATACACCCCACTTAACATCCACTTTAATAACAGTTCTGGAGCAGGTCTTCGAGCTAATGAAACACAACATTCCTTTCCAATAATTTCCACTTTCTGGTCAGAACAACTACGTGCTCAAACAATAGCCAAGACACAGTTTTACTCAAGTCTGTGTTCAAGTTTTCCACCTGCTCCCATTCAAAAGAATGTTAAACTGGAAGAAACTAGATGTATGGGTAATTTCAAGTGCATCTTCACAACTGGGACTTTCAAATAGTCCAATAAATGGTGCATTATATACCATTTAAAGCAATACGGTTTAAACAGTGGGAGAAATATTCCCCATGTATATAGGCTCCTTCTTGTTCTTAAAGAATAAGGAATTTCGGGGTTGTTTCTAAGCAAGTTATTTTAGAATTTAATAAAGTGGTAAGCATAAAATTAATTCCTAACAATTATCATAAAGGATGACTTTTTAAAACAACAAAATAACAATGATGCTAATAGCCAGTGCTACTATGTAAATAAACTAACAGAACAGTGACAACAATGAAGTTTGTGAATGAATTGCTTTGTACAATTTGAGGAATGTGGGGCTTCCACAAGGTGGATATATCCTGTGCTAATCTCAAGGAAATATGAATGGTTCACAGCTCCACAAAGTCCTCTTCAGTCTTTATTTCATTTTCTATCTCTACACCACTTGCTCAAAAGTTACAGGAAGTGACTTCCCCTAGGTGATGTGGCCCCAGCTGACTTCCTCCAGGACGGTGATTCCATCCCTCCAGACGTAAGATTTTCTTGTACATCAAGTTTGCTCCCACCTTAGGCACCTTGCACATCCTCTTCCCTTTACTTGGGTGTTCTATCTAGAGATTCTCTCATGCCTAGATTCTTTTTTCTTATTTTTAATTATTATGGATATATAATAGGGATATATATTTATCTTTTTAATTTCAGATTAATATATGGGTACAAACGATTAAGTTACATTGTTTGCACTTAAGCATAAGTCCAAGTTGTAGTTGAGTACCACACCCAGGAGGTGTGCCATATACCCCTAAATTGTACCCGTTAGGTGAGAGCTTACCAAACTCCCTCCCTCCTGGCTGCCCTCTGCCCCCTCTCTCTCCACCACCACTTAATTTAATTGCATTTTTTTTTCTCGTGTGGGCATGTAGTAGTTCATCTACTAGTTTCATATTAGCATTGAGTATGGATGCTTATTTTTCCATCCTTGTAATGGTTTACTTAGGAGTAACCCTTAAAGAACTTAAAACTAGATCTTCCATTTGATCCCGAAATCCCATTACTATGTATCTACCAAGAAGAAAAAAAAATCTTTTTAGCATAAGTACATTTGCACTACAATGTTTACTGCAGCTTAATCCATAATCACCAAGATATGGAAACAACAAAAGCGCCCATCAACTCACAAATGGATAAACTGTGGCATATGCATACCATGGAATACTACTCAGCCAAGAAGAAAGAGGAAGACTGTACATCATTTGCAATTGCCTGGTGCCTGGATTCTGCAAGTCCTTCAGGCTCCACCATGACCCTGACACTCCATGCAAGCAGACACTGCTACATCATTGCATTACCTTATTTAATTGCCTTCATAGAACTTACTACATTACAAGAGTCAAAGCTGGTGGGAGGAAGGTCCTTACCTCCTGGAATAAGCATGGCATCTCCAGGACTTGCAACTACGTCCTGACATGCAACAGGAGTTCAACGGATTTTTGTTGAATGGACAAACGATGAAACTGAACCTGCATCTTCTGTTGAAATGACTGCAAAATTTTTTCTTTTCTTCACAGAAAAATGAGGACAATCTTTCTAAAATGAACATCAAATGTTACTTTCCTTCTTCAGACATCCCATGAATTACCCTTGTAATTAAAATTCAAATCTTCTTTCCTGGTCTTCAAGGTCCAAGAAAACCTGCTTCCTACATAGCTCGCCACCCTCATCTCATTTCTGCCTTTCTTCTCCTCTCCGCCTCCCCTTCTCAACTCAGTCCAGCTGTGGGTGTTTGCATTCACAACTCTTTCTGCTTTGAAAGCCATTCGCCAATGTTGGAAGGGACACCACCTTTCCATGGTGCTTCCATCAAGGCTCAGTTCAAAGAATGCCTCTTCAAAAGTTTTCCTGAACATCTTCACGAAAGCAGGATTATATAGCCAAGTAGGACTATGGTTTTCATTTGAATAATGAAATAATAATATATTTGTAAAAGAGCAAAAAAAGTAATAGTTAGGATGGATAAAAAGAGGTGTTACCAATTTATTAGTGGGGCAAACAAAGCTTAAATTTGACGACACTGTTGGTGCTAACTATACATTAATCAATTTAGAATGTTACTTTTTAGGTTTATAAAGACTTTCTCCACAACAGTAATTTTGGGCAAAAAACTGTATTCTTCCATTCTGTATGTGGGGGTCTTATTAGACATTATTCAATGAGCCTCAGACTGGTTCCTGTCTTTTTGCATTCAGCTTTAATGAAATGATAATCTTTTCTTCTTATAGCTTCTTTCACAATCCTTTAGTTCCCTACCAACATAATAGACACAGAAAGGCAGAATGGCTTCATAGTTTTGGTTCTGTTTGCATTTATACTTACTTTAATTTCAGAGGTTTAATATAAAACTCAGTTTCATCTCCAAGCACAGTTCTCACTATTCTTAAAATTAAAGGTACCTAAACACAAGAAAAAGAGTACGGTCAAAGGATGAGCTGTCAGGAAGGACAATTCCCTACCAGGCAGACAGACCTTCAATAAAGAGCCTCACAGAACTGTTGCTAATGGAAGGTTTTACTATGTTAAAGGCTTAGATGTCTAAGGCAATATAAAAATATACGCTTTCTTTCCTTTATTTTTTTTTCTCCTTAAAGATGGGGTTTCAGTCTGTCACCCAGGCCGGAGTGCAGTACCATTACCACAGCTCACTGCAACCTCCGCTCTCCAGCTCCAGGGATCCTCCTGCCTCGGCCTCTTGTGTAGCTGGGACTACAGGCACACACCAGCAAACCCAGCTATTTTTATTTTTTAGAAACAGGGTCTTGCTATGTTGCCCAGGCTGATTTCAAACTCCTGAATCCAAGCAATCCCCCTGCCTCCTTCTCCCAAAGGGCTGGAATTATAAGCATGAGCTACCACACCCAACCTATGTTTTCTCTAGATTTCATTAGATTGTATAGACATTCTCACTCCCATAAATATTCCAAGCATTCAGCTCCATAATAGCAAAGTAGAGGAGGCAATAAGATGTAAAATGGTTTCTAAAGTGCTGGGGCTGAGATGCATACAACATTTCCAGGTTCTTCCTCATTAACATAGTGTTTTAACAATGTTAATGTTAACAATAGATGTTCCTGATATTTGAAGATGCTAAAATTTATCAAATACATTTATAAATGAAGCTAAGGCATAAAAACCCTAAAGACATATACTCTAAGTCATTAGAACGGAATCCATCTTTTAATTTGGCTCCCAACTAAACATAAAGAGAGCATTATTTGTATATTAGTCTTATCTTCTCAATTTTATTTAGATTATGACTTTAATGTAAGAACCCCTGTTTGACGCTTCCTCATAGATCATTATTCTACGTCTATTCTGTGATCAGATTTACTCAAACACAGATAGTTGTTTATCTTTTAATTTCTAAGCACTCTTGTTCTATATTGTCCTATTAATAAAAATAGAGGAAGGTAGACATCCTTTGATAATCAAACATACTTTGAGTAGTTGTTTCTTTGTTTTTGTTTTTCCCCCCAACTACAACTGATGAATGTTGAATCAAGGCTGCTAAGTAACGCACCTGTTCTTATAGTATTTGCAATCTTATTAGGATTCTATAATTGAGCAAAAAACTTATAGATAGAAAAAACTTATCTTCTAAGAAACTTCTAAAGGGAAGTTTTCTGTTTGTTTTTGCCAAAAAGCAAGCACATAATAAAAGTGTAGAGAATTTATATACATATGCTGATTTTTTTTCATGCAAATCCATCTCAGTTCCGATCTCTTCTTGCAAGTATTATTTCTTGACTGGTTATATATTTAACAACATTGCCCCCATAAAATAGTTTTTATAAATTTAAAATAACGCACACACAGCTTGCCCGCATTTTCCCTCTCTGATTGTGTTTAAGTTTTCTCTTATTCTTCAAAAAAATGTCAAGAAATACTGAGATTCTGCCCAACCCTGTCCACTACCAAATTTTATTTGACGAAGGAAACAATTCTGCACAGGAGGAGCCAGACTGGAATGAACAAATATATTCCACTCATTGAACAAAAATATATTCCACTACAAGGGCATTGATCCTCTGCATAATGGTTTCTGGGTACGGGAGCTCAAGAAAGAATTGAAACTAGTGATGAAAAACTGATCCAGTATCACTTTGCACTCCGGAGACCGGCTATAGAATTTAGTTAGTGAAGGAAAGGCACCAGAAATAAATGAGGAGGAGAGTATCTTCCATGGGTATTCATTAAAATCCCTTCTTTATGAGTAACCTGACATTACCCAAAGGCTATGGAGCTAAAAAAAATAATAATAAAATAACAAACATACTGTGAAATCAATTGAAAGGGAAATAAGTCCTTGTGAAAGCCATACATATTAAATACAATAAACATTTTCTCATGTCATTGTTTTCCACTTTCTGTTGTAAAATTGAACCTGGCATTTACGCAGCGGATTCTAAAACATATGTTTCTAAAATCAGACAGACACAAACAAAAACAGAGCAATGGGACTGGGGAGCTCCACCTTATTGCTTCTCACCAAGATTCAATCAAATCCCTCTTGCTTTAGTTCTCTGACAAAGGTGAGGGCACATATTTCCAGGTCAAGTGATTCAACAATCAAGGAATAGAGGGAAAAGAGCACTGGATTCAAAGTTGGAAGACCTGGGTCCCAGGAGTTTCTTCGTTTATTAGCTGCTGGTCTCTGGGTGGCACTTAACCTCTCAGAGCCTAGGTACTCTCTTCGATTATAATAGCAGGGGTGGTCTGTTTCCCTCCCCAGCTTATTGTCAGAACCAAATGTAATGATTGGTTCTGACAAGGACCAAATGCAAGCGAATGCATTAAAGTCCAAGAGACTCCTAAACAGTAGGCAATCAAAGTATTTTATAAAGCGAATTCCCATCACCTCTGTTGACACCTACAGTCCACAGTGCAAAAATAAGACCATGCCACTCACAAGTTATTTGGAACATTCAGTTTAGTCATATATTATATTTGTTTGGACCACGATATCCAAAATCTTTGGTGTATAGATAAAAGGAAACAACAATCCTTTGGAAGTATGTGTTCAATCACACCAATTTTTCAGGAAAGAAAGGTATGATTAAAAATAGTCTGATAGAGTTGCACAAGCGAGTAACAAAATTAAGATTTACATCTGAGGCAAGGTATGCATTATTTGACAATTCCACAAAACCTGAAATTATCAGGTTAAACCACATGAAGCTGCCTTTCTATAAGTCAAAACATGTATCATATTGTTAGTTTCCTATTGATGATTTGAATATATCAAATATTTAACGTAAGCATTGTAAATTCTTTGACCTCCCTCACCCTAAAGCAAAAATCACATTCTGGTCACATTATCCATGCAAAAAACAAGCATGTACCAATAGAAAAGCTGGAAAAAGACACAGACAGGCAGTTCACCAAAAAAGAAATACTAAAGACCTAAAAGAACACTAAAAATGTCCATCTTCCTCAGGACTCAATAAAGGTAAATTAAAATAAAAATCTTTTTTGGCTCGGCGCTCATAGCACAGCAGTTATGGCGCCAGCCACATACACCAAGGTTGGTAGGTTTGAACACGGCCCGGGCCAGCTAAACAACAACAACAACAAAAAAAATAGCTGGGCATTGTGGCGGGCGCCTGTAGTCCCAGCTACTTAGGAGGCCGAGGCAAGAGAATCACTTAAGTCCAAACTCACCTCTTGAGTTTGAGGTGCTGTGAGCTGTGATGCCATAGCACTCTTCCAAGGGCTACATAATGAGACTCTGTCTCAAAAATAAATAAATAAATAAATAAAAAGAATCTTTTTCTCACCAGTTAAATTAGTCCATACTTTAAAACACCAGTTAAATTAGTCCATACTTTAAAAAAAAGGAAAGAAAGGAGCAAAAGTGTAACACACAGTGCTGGACAGAGTCTTATTATAGAAGGCAAACTAATATTCATATCAAAAGCCTTTAATACATTCAGATTTAATACATTAATGTAATGTGACTATTACAGTAATAGTCACATAGACACTATTAGATTTGCACAAAGACTTAAATATGAAATAATCATACTTTTATTTATAACACATAAAATACAATAAATATATTAAATGAGGATGTCTCACAAATGGAACTATGCAATCATTACAATGAATGCCAGAGGTAAGGAAGAAAAGGTGTTTATTTATACTATGAAGAAGGAAGAAAGTTTAAATCATAAACTGTGTTTGTAATATGATATATTTGTTGTACATAGGAATTGGATATACATTTATGTCCTATGTCCCAACCACTGGGCTTAGTGCTTTTATTGTATTAACTTACATAATCTTCAAGACAATCCAGTAGAATTATTATGACCTCCACCATACGCATGAGAAAAATGGGGTATATTTTGCCAGAAATCACACAATAGATAGCAGAGCCAGAATTTGAATGCAAATTTGAGTTGGTGAGTATCCCAGCTCTTCCAGAGAAATGTCTCAAAGACTACAAACCAAACAGTAACTGCTGTTTACTTCTCACAAATGGGATGACTAGTGGTTTTTATTTTCCCCTTACGTAACATCTAAATTTTCTACTTCAGGCTGTCTTTCCTTATTCTTTGTCACCATTTGTTATGCAATACAGGTACATTAAAACCAGCCACAGAGAGGACTAAGTTTAGTGCACCTACACCAATCACATTGGAGAAGGGGGAAAGAGCTTTAAGAAAAAGTCTATGACATAAATGTTTCCTGCATCTACCCCCACCCCCCCATTCCCATCATCACCACTGTGACAAACCCGTCATCATCTCTCAGTAACCACCTGTCTGATCCTATGTCTGAAATCTCTTCCACTGCCCACATTCCTACCAGGAGTCTCTTCCTAAAACACTTTTGGCTATCTCAGACTACTCACTGTTCATTTGTGAAACATTTCCTAAACACCCACAGTGTGCTAGCACTGTTCTAAAGCCTGGGTTGAATGACTGGCCCTATCCTCAGAGTTCCAAGAAACAGACCACTGTATGGTTGAGTTTGTACAATTTCTCAGTCCTGGAGAAGGAGAGCAAAACAAATGTTTGTAATGAAAAGTAGCCAGTCACGATATGAGAGCATAGAAAAACAATTATCCCTCAGGAGGAACAACTGGGTGGAAGTGATTGAGAATGAAGCAGCTTAGCCAGTAGGGAAGGAGGAATGGGGTTTGGGAAATGGCAAAGGGAAAGTGCAAAGCCTCAGTACACAGTGGCAGTACATGGTTGATGTGGTTACACAACCCAAGCAACCCTCAGAGGAGACCAGTCAAGACTCTCTTCCTCCTCCAGGTAGGAAAGGCTTATAATTAACACAGGCAAAGGACTGTGGTCCCTGAACATCTTTTAATTTTTAGTAGAAGTAGGTGGGAGAAGAGAGGTGTATTCTCTTTCGTGGGAAATTGCTGACATCAGCATTTTAAGCAAAATTTTTATGTTACAATAAAGTGAAAGGAAACAAACTCCAAAAAGAATGAAACACAAACAAATTTGATTTTTTACTACATGTGTTTTAAGCAGAAGATATTTGGGCATAATTTGTTATTTTAAACCAATTTTGAAAAAATTCAAGGAGTGACTATGAAGAGAAAAATCATATCCTTGAAAAAACTATAAGAATCCCACACTCTTCCATAATAAAATCATGGCATTTCCACAAAATATATCATACTATTGCATGACTGAATCTCAGCATAATAATCCATCACTTTTTCAATTTTGAAGCTCTTATGGTAAAAATAATAGCAATATTTCACAAAGAATTGGCAGTGAAGTAATGAAAGTGAAGTTAAATGTCCATTAATTTCTAGTATAAGCCTAACATCATATCCTCAGTAGGTCTGCAATGAAATAGCATCAGAAAGATTGTTAACCTGGTTTTGCTGCTGATTTCTGTATCGGCAGAAAGTGCTTGGTATATAGGTACTCAATACATGTTGATGTAACTGGTTCATTAGGATATTTGTACAATTCACATAAATAGAACTAAAGTAGGCTCAGTTGTAGAGATATTCATTATTCTCTTTTTATTAAATCATAGCTGTGTACATTAATGCAATCATGGGGTACAATGTGCTAGTTTTATATATAATTTGAAGTATTTTCATCAAACTAATTAACATAGCCTCCGCAGCATTTTCTTAGTTATTGTGTTAAGACATTTATAATCTACATTTAGTAAATTTTGCATGTACCCTTGTAAGATGCACCATAGGTATGGTCCCACCAATACCCTCCAATACCCTCCCTCCATCCCGCTTCTCCCCAACCCGTCCCCAAATTTTTGGGCTATAATTGGATTATAGCTTTCATATGATATGCTTTCATAGTAGGGCTGAGTACATTGGATACTTTTTCTTCCATTCTTGAGATACTTTGCTAATAAGAATATGTTCCAGCCCCATCTATGTAAACATGAAAGAGGTAAATTCTCCATCTTTCTTTAAGGCTGCATAATATTCCATGGTATACATATACCACAATTTATTAATCCATTCATGGGTCGATGGGCACTTTGGTTTCTTCCATGACTTAGCAATTATGAATTGAGCTACAAGAAACACTTGGATACAAATATCTTTGTTATAATGTGATTTTTGGTCTTCTGGATATATACCTAGTAGAGGAATTGTAGGAGCGACTGGTAGGTCTATTTTTAGAGAAACTTCTCTGAAGAACACAGGCACACAGCCTACAGACATGAAAAAATGCTCATCATCCTTAATCATCCGAGAAATGCAAATCAAAACTACTTTGAGATGTCATCTAACTCCAGTAAGATTAGCCCACATCACAAAAGTCCCAAATCAGAGATGTTGGCGTGGATGTGGAGAAATGGGAACACTTCTACACTGCTGGTGGGAATGCAAACTAATACGTTCCTTTTGGAAAGATGTTTGGAGAACACTTTGGAATCTAAAATAGAGACATTGATTATTAAGCCCAGCAATAATCGCTGCTCTGAAATACTCTTTAAACATTTCTTCAAAATGTGAAATAGGGTCACCTTAAGAGTAGAAAGGAACTTTATATTTTCTTTCATAGTGATCTCTAAACCAATCAAATATGTAACAGTCTTCTGTATACTTTTTCTTAAATAAAGAGGCAAACATAAATTTATTTCATAACACATAATCATATTTTCTTTTCTGTCTTTATAAACACCTACCACCCATCTTAATACAAGTCAATTCTTTGCCTGTATAAAAACAGAAATAAAGCATGAATCCCATGTACTCAATTTTGATATGAGGACAATCAATGACACAGTGGGGGTGAGGGAAGGGGAGAGTGGAGAGAGAAAGAATGAGGGAGGGGTGGGGAAAGGAAGAGCAGAGAGAGGGAAGGAGCGAGGGGGGGTGGGGTTTTGGAGTATGCCACACTTTTTGGAGCAAGACACAATTGTAAGAGGGACTTTACCTAACAAATGCAATCAGTGTAGCCTGGTTTCTTGTACCCTCATTGTATCCCCAACAATTAAAAAAAAACAGAAATGAAGATACAACTAAATTTGTGCTTATTAAACAAAGAATCTAGGCAGGTTTCCAGATTTAACTGATAAAAGGACCTTTCATTTATTTTCTAATCATCACAATTTGTTAATCATGGTAGGTGTATGGGTTAAAAAGTGGCACTGGATTTCACATGCAACAAGCAAATTATTATAGACAAATAATTATAGAACCCACCTCATGTTCTTGCTGTACTAGCCAGACCTGCCTGCTGGGTCTTTTACATATAATGCTTGATTTTGTTAGAAAAGCACATTCCTCCTTCTTGGGTAAACATTTTTATAATTTATGAGCCAAAAATATAACAATTTATGACCTGGCATTGTTTTAATGAAAGATCTTATAAATGATATCTTTGCTAGTTAGTAAATAATATTGGAAATTAGGCTTGTTTTGAAAACATGGTGGCAATCCAACTTTCATCTGGGCACTAAAAATGTACTTGACTGACAGGGTCAAGCATCCTACTCACAATGAAGCTGAATGACGGAGGAGAATGCACCCACTTCTCAGTAACACCAGTCTACAGAATCTTTGCCAACTTTCTTTACAGAGACAAGATAGTTGTCCTCCTTTTAAAAAATTTTTCTCTTCTGGAACTCAAAGGATGAACTTCTAGGAGTGAGCCTGGAGAATCCCACTGATTAGAGAGTAACAGTAAGAATGCTAACAATCACGGAATGTGCTGGACTTCCGCTGTCCAGGCCTCTCTTATCTACACACTTGTGACTGACTGTGCTGAGTGGTTCTTTCTCAATCAGCCTTTGAAGGATTTCCCTCTCTGCTCCATGTCTCCAGCCACTGAGATAATCAGACTGACACACAGCACAGCCCAAGGGTCTGGCTGGCTTGCTGGGAATAAATGGATGTGGACAGACACTGTCACGGCGATCCCCCTGCCTGTACTGTGGGGGACATTGTCTTGACAGCATGGGCAATGATGAGACAAGTGGGTGAGGAGCAGACACAGAGCACTCCTCATCCCCACCGGGCACGCGTCTGAGGATGCAGATTCCAGCAAAGGGCAGCGCCATCCTGTTAGCATTTGGATTAATCTCTGAGCTTCAGCTTAAATATCAAGAAACGGAAGGCAACTCTGGATTTGGCCAGGATTTGGGAAAGAATCCTAACTAAAATGTAATCGCTATGTATCTAGCATCAAAAACCACAGACTGGGTGATGGTAAAGTGTATTTGCAGCGGGTAGGCATTTATGTGAAGTGGGACAAGACAGGAAAGTCTCAAAGGCAGAAGATGTCACTGACATATGTGGATCATTGCAGGTTTGGACTGGAAAAAATTTCCATAGCTTAATTTCACCTAGAACTATTCTGGATGCTGCTGAGTTTCATTTCCCCCGAGATCTTCTCTAAAGAAAGAATCCAGTGACAGTCACTCCAGAGAGATTTGTCATTGAAAAGAAGTTAAAGACGAAAGTTATAATTGCTTTTTAGAAGCAATGTTATGAGCCGGAAATTCAATGAATGTCCTGAAATTTTAGGGTAGCACTTCATAAGGGTTTTCTTTCTTTCTTCCTTCAGATAATAAATAAAATCCATTAATTTAATATACCGAATAGGTCCACTTATTATACAGTAGGCCTAGAAACTAACAAGAAAATTGACTTGTCATAATAAATTTGCATCCCAACTGCCAGAATCCGCTAATATTGTTTTCATCTGACTCTTTTTAAGGTGTTAACAGGAGGAACTATATGTAAATTACTTAAATAATTGTCACATATTTGTTCAGGCAGGGTACAGTCCTAATGCAGACATGATGTCCCTATTAGTACCTATGATCATGCCATTAAGTTATAAGAGCTTTACCAGCTATTCCTTCACATAATGTACACCCAATGCCTGTTTAAACTTTACTGTTAAGTAATGATAAATGACTATTGATGGGAAATGCTTTCCAAATATCTTTTTATTTAACAGTTGAAAGTATAGTCTGTAGCTAAAAGTTTTGTGTTGGAAAAATACAGTCTATCAGGCTGGGCACAGTGGCTCATACCCATAATCCTAGCACTCTGACAGGCTGAGGTAGGTGGATAGCCTGAGCTCAGGAGTTTGAGATCAGCCTGAGCTAGAGTGAGACCCCATCTCTAAAAGTAGCCGGGCATTGTGGTGGGTGCCTGAAATCCCAGCTACTTAGGAGGCTGAGGCAAGAGGACCACTTGTGTCCAAGAGATTGAGGTTGCTGTGAGCTATGATGCCATGGTACTCTACTGAGGGCAACAAAGTGAGACTCTGTCTCAAAAAAAAAAAAAATAGAATGAAAGAATAAGAAAAAAAAAAGAAAGAAAGAAAGAAAAATATATAATGTATAATGTATCTATGAATCATCACTGGGACCTTGTTTTAGGAATTAAAAGTTCCTAGTTGAGAAAATCAAGTGAATAACAAGTCAGCAGATGTTAAATCCAATAATACAGAAAGAGGATGAACTCACGAGCTGAGGGTAATTCTTGCCACAGCCATTTTGCTCATTCACCTAGTCATTAATTCACTCACCCACTCACTGATGATAATCTACTAAACCAGATTCAGCCTAGACCTTGGACACTGAAAGGTGAGTCTCATTTTGGTTTTTTGTTTCTTTGTTTTACTCTTCTGGCCATTTCCTTATTTCAACAAACTTTAATACTCCATCCCACAGTTGGAACCTGAAATTCCATCTCTTTTTAACCAGGACTGCATCTTAACTGAAAACATTTACATTTATATCACTCTTGACATATTCCACGGGAAGTGCTAAGCATAGGACCTGACACAGACTGGAAGTTCAACAAATGTTGGCCACAGTTATTCTTGTTCACATTGTTTTCCTTGTGTGATTGGCTTCCCATAGACAACAAAAGTTTCCAGGTTACAAGCCTGGTACCGAGAGCTTAGATGACATGCGATGTCATCCAGGATCAGAGAAGAAGAGGTACCATTTGCCATGACTGCAGGACAGAGGCAGGAAACACTCACCGTCCCCAGACCAGACAACACTTTCCCTTTTTCAGCCATGAGAATCAAAGCCTAAAGCAGGGAATGTGGCCACAGGCCACAGAACATGGTAGCTAACGACAGGAACAGAACCCAATCCAGGAATCACTTCTAATTGTGACATTTCAAAATTAAGTTCTGTTTTCCTCCTGCTATAATAACTATCAAGTTTCAATGACTCTTGCTTATAGTTCCCTAAAAACTACTTTAGATTAAACAACAATGTTCTTTTCCTTGTCACCTTAACCACTAAAGAGTGGAGTAATATCTGTAAATGAAGTTGGCAGTAATACATGGTTACTGTAGACTCCAAATTGGGAACCAAATTAAACCTGGATGCATGAAACGGAATCATCATTACAAGAAAACGCATGTACATATATAGAAGCAGCTTAGTAAGCAAATTTCTCCATTCGTTTGACCTGCACAGGAGTTTTACCTCCTAGCTCGCCTGGACTATCACCGTGGCTCTCTCCAGCAAGTGCATCAAAGCTCCCTATAGTAACTAGTGACAGTGCCCCAGATGTGCTTACTGTACTGTCCTCAAGTCGCTGGGTAACTAAAACTTTACCATAAACTTTCTCCTACTTTCCAAGTATTTATGTCATCCCATAGTCTGGAATTTGGGGTTTGCTTCTTTCCTCTAGCTCAGGAATGGCAAACATTGAATGCGACATATAGGATTTCATGCGGCCCCCCACCCCGTCTTTGCTCTCAGCAGATATCACTAATCAAGCCCAGCCCACCTCACCTCCCACCTCCACAGAAACTTACTCCTTCTCTTACACTCGCCTAATGGTGCGTTGCTAGAACCCGTATTTCAGACTCAAACTCTCATCTACACCCAAGATTCCCAAGGGAAAGTTCTCTGCTGGTCTTTGCCTGATTAATCCTGGCAAGCACTGCTTAGTTTATAATAATTGCCATTGCCAATTCCCTATTGAGCAACCACAGGGTCCCTCTGTTACTCAGCATGTGTTAACTCAGATCAGTTTGCACTGTTTCACTGCTCCTATTCAACAACAAAGTTCAGTTTCCTCTAATAATCAGACCAGTCTCTAATTATATTTCACCTTCTTAGCAACAGCACACACAAGTTGTGACCGTATTTTAAATCTGCACACATAAGGAAGACCCACTTCTTTTTCTTAGGTCCCCATCTATCCAATGGCTTGCCAGTCCTGTGGTACCAGGTCATGTCTCTCCTCCTCTACTCTAAGTTCAAAGAAGACTCAGCCTTCTTTCTAAAGAGCTGCGTTTTTTTAATATAAATTATGAAACACTATTGGGAATGGGGATCTAATTACTTTACAGGCTCTCACCTACTCTTCTAGAAGACAGCATTGGTACAGTCCTTTCAGAGAGGTTATAGTCAGGAATGTTTGTTTCTGTGCTTCCTTTCCCAAGCCCAATCTTGTTTTCAGAATAAAATTAAGAGTATTGCAGGAAAACAGATTTGTCAAAATATGGGTAGATTTCTGTTAGTATTGGAACTTATGGATCCTTGATTCTGTAAGAATAGTCTCTAAGTAGGCACAGAAATAGTAAACATTATCTTAAGTCCTCAACATAACAATTCTCTAGGTATTTCCAGGACTAAACATTTAGCTGGGAAAATCAGTGTACAATGTTTGCAGTTAGAAAAGTAAGCTATATAATCAGAATTAGCATCTCCATTTTATAAAAGTACCAAGTTTCACACAAATTAAAATCTTGCCCAAAGTCATCCACAGAATCTGAGCAGGAGGAGCTGGAACCCTTGTCATACAGAACTTCTGACATTATATAGAACTCTCAGAACCATGATGCCTCATAACATACAGATATATTTCCACATCTTTTATTATGACACACTATAGTTTTCTACTTGGTCAACTTTTCTATCAATTACCATATTCAAACAACTGCTTGCACATGAGGTTTTCCTCTTGGTATGAGTCTGTAAGTAAAGCAAATGTGCCTTTTAGGAATGCAGCATTTTGGAATTGAATTCCTTTGAATTTAATAAGAAAGTTGACATTGAATACTTTATCATAACGGTCAACGTCAGGCCTGGTCTCAGCCAAAAAATACATTGAGTTGGTACCTTTTCCCCTCACTTTGTAACTTATAATTTTTTTTTTTGAGACAGAGTCTCAGTTTATCGCCCTCGGGAGAGTGCCATGGTGTCACAACTCCTAGCAGCCTCTAGCTCTTGGGCTTAGGTGATTCCCTTGCCTCAGCCTTCCAAGTAGTTGGGACTACAGGCACCCGAACTTATAAATTTTTTAACCTTCAAAAAAAAATTAAAAGTACAAAAAAGATATGCAAACCCTCCACCTAGATTTGTCACATTAATATTAATTTTTGCCATATTTTCTTTTTCTCTCTCCCTCTCTCTCTAAATGAAAAATGTGCATATGTATATAACACATCTCATTTTTTGCTGATCCATTTGAAAATAAGTTGCCAATATCGTGACGCTTTCCTCTATATATATCATGATTTTTTTCTATAGGAATAAGGATATTCTCCTGTACAACAGCCAAACTATTAATCACATGAAAAATTTAACACTGACGTAATATGATCTAATTGATAGTCCTGAATTTTTTCAATGAGTCCGAAATTTTTTCAATAACTTTTGGGGGTTTTTTAGAGGCAGAGTCTCACTTTGTCACCCTCAGTAGAGTGCTGTGCTGTCACAGCTCACAGCAACCTGAAAACTTGCAGGATTCAGTGATTCTCTTGCATCAGTCTCCCTAAATGATTATAAATCCAAGTGATAAAAAATAAAATAAAATCGTAGGCATATGCACACTGGAATTCACACAGAAGAAATGGCTTGGTTCAATATTCACAATTTTCATATTAAAGAAATTTTCATGCTTAGTGTTTTTGTCTTGCTACTTTTCAAAATATTCAATTAGTGGAGCAGTTAACCAGAATGGGCTTTATATGTTTTATACGACGGGTTTTCTTTTTTCAGGTTTTTTCTTTTTTTTTGAGACAGAGTCTCACTTTGTGACTCTTGGTAGAGTGCCATGGTGTCACAGCTCATAGCAACCTCAAACTCTTGGGCTCAAGTGCTCCTCTTGCCTCAGCCTCGCAAGTATGGGAGACTACAGGCACCTGTCACAATGCCCGGCTATTTTTAGAGACAGGGTTCTGCTCTTGCTAAGGCAGGCCTCAAACTCCTAAGCTCAAGCAATCTACCCACCTGCCACAGATCCAGCCAATGACAGTATTCTTTCAAGAAACCTATATTGTCATAACTGTTATTAATGACAATTTAATTAATTTTCTCATTTACTGCATACTATTCATCGAATAAATATTACCTCCTATTCTGTTATTATCTGAAGAAGTTTTATAGGGAAGAGGAATTCTACTACCTCTATCAGAAAGATAATGTGACAAAAGATTTCAATGATTCCAAAATTCTTCTGCAAAATAATTAATCACTATAATAGTGACAAACATGTCCAGCAAAAAAATAAGATTTAAAAAACGTAATTAAGGAAGCCAATTAAGCAAGAAATCCACTAAAGTTTCTCTTCCTACACAAAAAGTTACTGAGATCTTCTTTCTATTCTAAATGAGACTCTTCTAATAAAATTTAATTTTACAAAATTAATTGGATTAGCACTCCATATAGAAAAGTGAGGCAATAGAAAAGCAAAGAATGAGTCCTTTTCTGACGGCAACCACTGTCATGGGTAAACATCTAGTTTAGAAATTGCTGTGGCCTGCACCACTCTCTACGCCTTCAGTCTTTCTCAATTACAGATTCTTCTTGATGGCTGAAGTTTAGTTTGTTTGCTTTTTCCTCACAGATTCTCCTAACGTCCCCTCAACTATATCAAATCCCAGAACTCAAGTCTTCATTATAGTTGGTTTTGTTTTGGATTGGTTTTTTATGGTCTCCTGAGGTTAATAATATTCAAAAACAAAAATAAAGTTTAATTGTTGTAAAGAGGCACAGAAGCCTAAATAGAAAGCTCCTATAACCACAAAGCTCAGTCATTTGAGGTAACAGGAAATAATCCTGTCTCTTAGCTCACAAGAGAAATCTGAGCTGTCTCCCAGGAAAGAAACACCCCTCACATCCGCTCAGAAAATATGCCAACTTCATAGTATCAATATGGTTCCATCAAAACAACAACAAAAAAATCTTTATTCCATAACGTATCAAAATTTCTAATAAGAAAGGTATAGCAAGACAAAGGTCCTTCTAAGAAAAGGGAATTTTTTTAAATGTCCATGTTTTTAACCTCAAAGTTCATGTTGAGTTAACTAAATTTGTAGCTCATATGAAGGCAAATTCTGGAGAAACAGAACAATGAGATTGATTAAACTCACAAAGAAGACTTTAACTGCCTTTGAAATTATTATCTGAGTCATGAGTGTGCCAAGCTAGACCAGAAAACCAAAGTAGTATAAACGAGCGAATGGTCTGTAGAGATGATCACACAAAATAATCAGGCAGAAACAGAGTTCAGGGGTAGATTGCAGGACAGTGGTGTCACCTGATGTTCACTAACAGAGTTGACTGTGCAAAATAGCTTTCTGAGAGGAAGACATTGCTGCATGACGCTGTTAATTATAAACAGGTGTTAGTAACGTATAATGAAGTAACTATCTAAAATATCTGTGGCCCAGACTTGATGGATAATAAAGAAAAGGAAGGCAGAAGAAAAGCAGTGGTGCTTTTAAAAGGGTCATAAAGTAGCTCATGAACTTGTACGGAGAGGGCAGAGCCAGAAACCAGGGCAGACTTGAAATTGAATCCCCGTAGTGAAAACCAAGTCCTATTTTCAGATCGATAATCAGCCAAATCACAATCTAAAATCTTTGCTTAGGAAATTATTATTTTGTGGTTCTAGGATGTCAATATATTTGTAATGGTTTAAGTGGCAGGATTTGCGATCATCGAGATCGTCTATGTATACCTGGCCTGTATTAAGAAGCTGAAGAACTTGAAGTGGCCTCTTTATGAGATTCATATTTATCAACATTCAAACGTCAATAGTGGCAGGTTTTTTATAGTTAGTGAATCAGATTTATAAATCTGTCTTTTTATTCATTAAAAGTGCAAGTAGTATGTAAACACATATTTTAAAAAAAGAACATTATCTCAAAGCAATGATTTTTCTTTTTTTTTTTTTTTCTTTTTAGTTGGGGATTCATCGAGGGTACAAGAAACCAGGTTACACTGATTACATTTGTTTGGTAAAATCCCTCTTTCAATCGTGTTTTGCCCCCAAAAGGTGTGGCACGCACCAAGATCCCACCCCCCCTTGCTCGTTCCCTCTCTCTGCTCTTCATTTCCCCACCCCTCCCTTATTCATTCTCTGCTCTCCCCTTCCCTCACCCCCACTGTGTCATTAATTGTCCTCATATCAAAACTGAGTACATGGGATTCATGCATCTCCATTCTTGTGATGCTTTACTAAGAATAATGTGTTCCACTTCCATCTAGGTTAATTCAAAGGCTGTAAAGTCTCCTTTTTTTTTTTTAATGGCTGAATAATATTCTATGGTGCACATATACCACAGCTTGCCAATCCATTCCTGGGTTGGTGAGCATTTAGGCTGTTTTCACATTTTGGCGATTGTAAATTAAGCTATAATAAACAGTCTAGTGCAAGTGTCCTTATGATAAAAGGATTTTTTTCCTTCTGGATAGATGCCCAGTAATGGGATTGCAGGATCAAATGGGAGGTCTAGCTTGAGTTATTTGAGAGTTCTCCATACTTCCTTCCAAAAATGTTGTATCAGTTTGCTGTCCCACCAGCAGTGTAAAAGTGTTCCCTTCTCTCCACATCCACGCTAGCATCTGTCGTTTTGAAATTTTGTGATGTGGGCCATTCTCGCTGGGGTTAGATGGTATCCCAGGGTGGTTTTGATTTGAATTTCTCTAATAATTAGGGATGATGAGCATTTTTTCTCTAATAATTAGGGATGATGAGCATTTTTTCATACATTTGTTAGTCATTCGTCTGTCTTTAGAGAAAGTTCTATTCATGTCTCTTGCCCATTGATATATGGGATTGTTGGATTTCTTCATGTGGATTAATTCGAGTTCTCTATACATCCTAGTTATCAAGCTTTTGTCTGATTCAAAATGTGCAAATATCCTTTCCCATTGTGTAGGTTGTCTATTTGCTTTGGTTGTTGTCTCCTTAGCTGTACAGAAGCTTTTGAGTTTAATTAAATCCCATTTGTTTATTTTTGTTGTTGCTGCAATTGCCATGGCAGTCTTCTTCATGAAGTCTTTCCCTGGGCCGATCTCTTCCAGTGTTTTTCCTATGCTTTCTTTCAGGATTTTTATTGTGCCATGCCTTAAATTTAACTCCTTATCCATCTTGAATCAGTTGTTGTGAGTGGAGAAAGGTGAGGGTCCAGTTTCAGTCTTTTACATGTGGATATCCAGTTCTCCCAGCACCATTTATTGAATAGAGCGTCTTTCACCCACGGTATGCTCTTGATTGGTTTATCGAAGATTAGGTGATTGTAAGATGTTAGTTTCATTTCCTGGTTTTCTATTCGATTCCAAATGTCTATGTCTCTATTTTTGTGCCAGTACCATGCTGTCTTGACCACTATGGCTTAGTAGTACACCCTAAAGTCTGGTATGGTGATGCCCCCAGCTTTGTTTTTATTACTAAGAACTGCCTTACCTATGCAGGCTTTTTCTGGTTCCATATAAAATGCAGAATGATTTTTTCCAAATCTTGAAAGTACGATGTTTGTATAAACATTTTAACAATGTTGATTCTTCCCAGCCATGAGCATGGTACATTCTTCCATTTGTTAATATCCTCCTCTGTTTCCTTTCTTAGGATTTCATAATTTTCTTTATAGAGGTCCTTCACCTCCTTTGTTAGGTATATACCTAGGTATTTGGGAAGTTCTATTTTTTTAAAATGTACAGCTGAATTAGGACTTTATTACCAGGACTCTATAAAATGAATTTTCTTTTCTTTTTTCTTTCTTTCTTTCTTTCTTTTTTTTAGAGACAGATTCTCACTTTTCCCCCTTTGGTAGAGTGCCTTAGTATCACAGCTCACAGCAACCTCCAACTCCTGGGCTTAGGCAATTCTCTTGCCTCACCTTCCCAAGTAGCTGGGACTATGAGTGCCTGCTATTTTATTTTATTTTATTTTATTTTATTTTATTTTTTATTAAATCATAGCTGTGTACATTGATGCAATCATGGAGTTCAATGTGCTGGTTTCATATCCAGCTATTTTTTTTATTGCAGTTTGGCCAGGGCTGGGTTGAATCTGTCACCCTTGGTATATGGGGCCAGCGCCCTACTCACTGAGCCACAGGCGCTGCCTGGAAATGAATTTTCAATAAACTTAAGGTGGTTTGCCATCTCATAGTAGGTTGGAAACAGAATTTAGTGATTATGTAATGAATTGTTTCCTTCTAGAGGCATCATCTAGAGTATTAATTGTAAGTCTGTGGTGAGTGAAAAGGTAAACAGAGTGATTGGAAGATATCTATATTACTTACCTTATCTATATTACTCTGGCATTCATCCTTTTCTGTTTTTGATGTTGAGATTTTAGAGTAATCAACCCAGAAATGAAATGAAGATTTTGAGAATTTCCATATTTTTTTTTAGAAGGTTTGAGAGCCAGCTCTTTGCCTATTGAGTGAGAGAATTGGGGCCAGTGGCTTTAGAGTTTGTAATTGTGTTTAGTCTTTAGACTTACTGTTGGCATAACTTTCAGGGCTTTTATTGCTATGAGGCCATTTTCAAGGTGATGTTCCAGCAGGCTCCACTTAACCTTTCCTTTCCAAAAACTTCTGAGGAAAAAAGATCTGTTGTGAAGTATCAGTAAGCCTGACTGCTGAGACAGTTGTGGCTCATTCTGGTATTCAGCTTTGCTGATGTTTCTGTCTCTGGGGGACATGTTCACAGTAAGTGATTTTACTAGAGATTTATTGAGAAATCAAAATTCCTTTAAAAAATGTATCTGTGGAGACACATCTGACCCCTGAGACTGCCTCTGACAAGGTTAGGGTTGAGCTAAGGCCAAAACATTTGGGTGTTTTTGAGGAGGAATTTCTGTTAACCCATATTAACCTAGTGGTTATCCCTCTCACATTGGGCACTCTATGTATAGAAGGAGGAAAAATCCTCCAGAAGTAGAAGTACCTTTTATTTCATGTTGGCTACGTTAACATTTTCTTCCTATGAATCAGTCTATTTTGTTTTCAAATATTGAGTCATGAAAATTTCCTTCTATTAAACATTGCCCCGTCAGTAGCACATGTACAACTGAGCACAGACACTGTTCCATTGAGAGAGGACTGGACGGGTCAGGAGGCAGGTGTGGTGAGTATGGTGGCTCCAGTGCCACGGTGCCACAGCACCATCTCCTTGGGAAAGTCCCACACACTCAGGTCGGGGCAGGCTCAGATTCTGCCCCTTGAAAACACAAGTATTAAATCTGGAATTGTTAGGGGGAAATTTTCAAACAAGGCTTTCCTGGGCTCCCACAGGCTCGAGCCCTAGATGATATTTGGAATTCCACATCTTAGTTAAGGATTTATCAGCCTCAAACTCTAGTATGCCAAAAAAGTAAAAGGAAATGAAAAAAAAGGAGAAAGGAAAGATGAAAGGGGGAGAAAAAAGAAAAAGGAAAGGGGAGAAGAAAAGAAGGAAAAGGATTAATTTATATAACTCAACTCAGAATTATTTGGGTCTTTGTTCTGAATAGTCGATCTGGTTTCCTTCTGGGAAAATGTCATTCAGTCATATCTAAGCATCCCAAGGGGAGGCAAAGTTTAGCATCCACCTCCATGTTTATTATTTATATCAACTGCTCCTGTTCTTTCTATAAATTAAGTATTTTTTACTTGCCTATTTTTCTGACTTGAGCATAAGCTCCATGAAAGCAAAGACATTTTGAACTTTGCTATCATAGCCCCAGAAGAGTGTGATATGTGGTATATGTGCAAACATTTTGTTTAGTGAGCCAGAGCACACCTCTTCTTGTTGAATTTATGTAAGTTATTTACTTTCAAATTTATTAGTAGGAACCACTTTCTATAGACATTTAAAAAGTATTTCCTAGTACTCAAAATTTCTAAGAGTAAATTCCTAGCAAATGAATTTTTAGATTAAATGATGAGTATGTTAGAAAAATTGATCTATATTGACAAACTGCGGGAAATTTACATCAAACTACACTTATACCAATGACACCTGGAAATGATGGTCTTGATGGCTCCTTAGCAGTACTGGGCATGATTCTTCAGAATCATTACCAATTTGTTAGTTGGTAAAAATAAAATCTGGTATTTTTAATTTAGATATGCAATTTTTGATATTCTTTATTTAAGAATTTAATTTTCTGATTCTAGGTAGACTGGGATCATGCCAATTACTAAGGAATATAAGGAACACTTCACTGTTGTATAATTCTTAAAAAATAAAACAATTCTTCCTGTTAAGATCTAACTTCATCACTTGAATTTATATAAGTTATTTACTTCCAAATTATTATGAACCACTTTCTATGGACATTTAAAAAAGTATTTCCTAGTACTCAAAATTGCTCAGAGTAAATTCCTTAGCATGATCCCATACTTCTGTGTATCTATTCTGGATACACAGTTAGTTTTGGACAAGCTTTTGTACAGGTGCCTGAGCGTTACTTACTCAATCCTTTGTGCTTATTTTTTGTATCAGTAAATAAAAGAGATGTATGTGTTTTGCTGTAAGAAAGCTCTGTACGTGAGAGTCTAAATGGTTAAGTTTTAGGGGAAGGGGAGAATTATTTTAAAGTGTTCCTGTACATCGTAACATGCCCCTTGAGGGAAAAAGTAAGTTTACACACAATTTTTTAGTTGCGATGGATATCGTGTGATAGCTTTCCTTCAAGTACACTGAAAACACAGTGTGTTCCATGATGGGACAGAGACATCCCAGGCCACACTTCTGTGTCTTGCTCAGCAGATTTATGCACTTTTGGTTAATTAGTTTATCCATAGAGACTAATGAACCCTTTTTATTCTCTATACCTTGTAGCTCTGAAGAGATGACTTCTGTCTTTAGCTCCCTGAGCCATATAAGACCTTTGCAGCAAACAGTAGTGTACTCCTTTCCTCTTTGTGTTTTACTGCTCTCTCTAAAAGTGTGAAAGACGGCAACTTCCACTAGAAGGCTGTGTGTGTGTAAACTTTACGTAGGAAAGTCTGTGGGTCTCAAGCAAAAAATTATAGCATTTCAGTCACATTATGTGGATTACATGGCTTCTATTATTTAGAATACAGGCTATATCTATTACTTATCATCTTTTTTTTTTTTTACCAATTAACGTTCGTACATTTTCTTGATTATATATTTGACCATGGAATATTTCAGCATCAGACTACTTGGACCAGCATCTACTCATATGTGTTCAAACAAATTGTTCTTCAAAGAAAGAACAGGCCATGTTGCTCTCATTTACCTTTTTTGGCTTATATGTGGACTTCAGTAGACTGCAATGGAAATATCGCAGGCAAGGATTATCTCTTCACACTTAAGCGTAAACACTAGAACTTACTATAATAACTTGGATCTTGCACCATCCTAGGAACTAGGGTTATTTCCTTGAGATATTGGAGTGGATGGATCTGTTGCCAAGCAACTTGCATTCTTATGGGGCTGGGTAGGGAACAAAAGGGCACCAAGTGGTAATACATACAAGGAAGATGACAAAGACACATGGAAAAATAAAGCCTCCATCTGGGAACTGTAGTGCATCACTGTTTGGAAAAGTGGAATATGTTCTTCCTTAATAATTTATTTCAATAGCTATCAGTCTATGATAATATATTCTATATCTATGGCTGTCCATCCATCCACCCACCCACCATCCATCCATCCATCCATCCGGATTGACTGATTTTGAGGTTAGAAATTATAAGGAGTAACCTAGAACTATATATTTATTATATTCAGTAATTATTTACCTTTTCACATAATTTCCTCTGTTCTACTTTCTCCTGTATGTCTTAATATATTTTTATTTTTCATCTTCTGGTATGTGCTTTTTTTTTTCTCCCTCAGACGTGATTCTATAGACAATACTGTTGCCTTATTGTTACGTGGTGCTTAGAAACTCTATCTGAGCATGAATATAGATTCCTCCAGAACATCATCAGACCAGGCCTTGCCTCCACACTGTGCAAAATGAAATGAAAATGTGAGGAGTTAGGATACACATTCATATATGCAATCAGCTTCATATATTTAAAAATGTAAGTCAGTTCTATTTGTGCAAATATACTATAACAACAAGCTTTTTCTCACTATAGATAATAAAACTAAAGGAAAGTATGAGTTCCTTCTTTCTGAGAGATCTTGCCGCATTATATGAGATTGTGTTCCTCAGGCCTTGTGTTTTTTAATAGGCTTCCCCTAGGATAATGAACAACAAGAATCTGTCTGTTCTCAAGTAATGCAGAAAAAAAGTACAATCTAACTGAGAGACATGTGTAAAGGAGCAAGGGAACTATTAATTATTTAGTACTATTGTATGCCTGACATTGTGCTAGGCATTTCTTGATAGATTTTAGAATTTAATCTTCAAAATACTTGTATTGTGGGTATTATCCACATTTAAAAATACAAAACTAAGTCTTGGAGAGGTTAAATAACTTGCACAGAGCCAGTCACCTGAAAGCCAAGCTTTCTCCCCTCAGTGTACAGACTTCTATTAACCTTCACTATTGAGGAAGAGTTTCCTTTTGAGATGCAAGTAAACGCATAACACAAGTTTAATGAGGCAGTCTAGTGTGGGTACTTGTTTGATAATTCTTCTGCGGGAAGTGTGTGTGTGTGTGTGTTGGGGTGGGGAGCGTGTCAGCAGTTTTGGAGAAATGAGAAGGAGATACGTAAATGTTTGGACTATTGGGATTCTACCTGCCTCTCTTGCCATTAGCATAGGCCATCCATTCACATTGACCTCGAACTTTTTCTCTTTATCATTTTTTTGGTCCTTTCTATTCTTTTCTACTTTTATCACCTTTTGGCCTTTGTCTGACTGTTTAAATACTGTACTGAACGTAGCTGGTGCTTCACCAGAACCCTCGGGTCCCTTTTATCTTCACTTGTATTCCCTTCTCCTTGTCTTCCATGTGCTTCTGGGGCTCATGGTTGCCCTACAGTTGTCTTCAAGAGATCACTGCAGCACCTTTCAAGACAGCCAGAAGTGCCTGAAAGCATTGTTCCTCTCATTTCTATACTTAACCAATGTCTTATGTAGGAGCCAGAAAGGTATATGGGACCGGCGCCCTATTCCTTGAGCCACAGGTGCCGCCCCCCATCATGTTTGATGTGTTTTCAGACTTACTTAGTCCCAAGGTTGGATGGGCCCAGCTGCAATCCATTGTACAATGGGAGTGGTACATCTATTACAGAGTCGAGCACAAGCAGATCCAGAAGGCACACATTCTTATGAAAAATAACTCAGACTTTGGTGCTATCCCAATAGCACTCATGCTTCTACCTTAGTTTATGTCCACAACTTCATGACGAGCTAATGGAGGAAGGAAAAAATCAAGGGATAAATTCACAGATGGTCTGGCTCAGTATGCTTGTGCACTGCACCTGTTCCTGGGTAGCTCAGAGGACAATGGTGGAAAGAACTTCTGGCAGTGGACAGAGCTTTGGTCAGGGCACCTGCTAATTTACTTTGTGTAGAAAGAGAAGTGGCCCAATGTAAGGATGTGCACAAACTCCTGGGGAACAGAGGATGGTTTCCTTGGCTAATTAGGGGCCTGAAAGTAGCAAGATGAAGAAGATTGAGGACAAAGAGGTCAGGTTCAGAAGCATTGAGTGTACTTTTGGGAGGGAGAGTAAAGTGTGGAGATCTTTCTTTTGCATGTTGATGCCCACCAGAGACCATCTAGAGTTTAGGTGACACTTAACAATAAGGTAGACGGGATGACTTATCTAGTAAATGCCAGCCATCCTTTGTCTTTGGCCGCCCCAGTGTCTCATCTTTGGTCATTACAATGTGCATGTGAGCTAAGTAGCCATTATGTCAATCACAAAATGCATATGTTCCTTCTTACCAAGCTGACTTAGTGTCTGTGTTGAATGTGCAGTTTGTCATCAGCAGAGACCAACGCTGAGCTCCTCATACATATCTAACCCTTTTCTTTAAGAAGATCAACCAATAACTCAGTGGCAAGTTATTTACACAGGATGATTTATCATGATGGGGATTGGCATGCATTTCTAGGCCTGGCTGCAGTTGCTCTGCTTTGCTGCTATCTAGGGGCTCACAGAGTTTCTAATTTATAGACATGAAATCCTTGAACCAGTGGGCCCAACTTATAGCAAAGGAGTGGCAGCCAATGAATGAATGACTGTGGGGCCCCATTTTGCTACATGCCATCTCACTCATCATCCAAAGACCGTGGCTTGATGGAGCCTGGAAATGGTCTCTTGTAGGCACAGCTAAGGTACCGGTTTGGAAATGACACCCTGTGAGTCTGGGGCAGGGATCTTTAGGATGCAGTACATACCTTGTTTTGGTTGATATTATGTTTAAACTTGGCCATACCTCATTGTGCAGGTATTTGGTCAAATGTTGCTATGGATGTTTCTGCAAGGCTGTTTTGGATGAGATTAATATTTAAATTGGGAGACACTGGCTCCCAGTGTGTAGTGGCTGTGGCCTGTAATCCTAGTACTCTGGGAAGCTGAGATGGTAGATTGCTTGAGCTTATGAGTTTGAGAACAGCCCAAGCAAGAGTGAGACCCCAATCTCTGCTAAAAATAGAAAAACTACCTGGGCATCTTGGAGGGCACTTGTGGTCCCAGTTATTGGGGAGGCCAAGGCAAGAGGATTGCCTGAGTCCAAGAGATTGAAATTGCTATGAGCTGTGATGATACCAGGGCACTCAATTTAGGACATCAGAGTGAGACTCTATCTCAAAAATACATACATACATACATACCTGCATACATAATACATACATATATACATAAAGGGACATTGAGTAAAGTAGTTCGCCCTCCATAATGTGAGTGGGCATCATCTGATTGGTTGATGGCCTGATTGGAACAAAAAACTGCTGACCTCCCTCAAGCAAGATAGAATTTTTCCAGGAGATGGGCTTTCAGACTTGAATTGCAACTTTGATTCTTCCCCGGGTTCTCTGTCCTGCCAGCTCTCCCTGCAGATTTGGGATTTGCCAGTCTCTTAATCATGTGAGCCAGTTCCCTAAAAATCTATCACTCTCCCTCTCTGTATGTATTGGTTTTGTTTTTCTGGAAAACTCTGAGTCATGCCTACCTAAAGCAGGCATTTTAACATGGTGCTATATCCCCCATGAGGAGAATCTGCAGATCTGGATACCAAAGGGTAGAAATAAGGGCAGCTTTGTCTAGCATAACCCCTAGTGAACCACTTGGGAGCATTTGTGTTTCTTGTCTCCATAACTTTGTGAGTCAAGACATTCCCGTTCCACAGGGAAATGCTTCTTCCATCAGGCGACACGTTAAAAACCTCACTAGGACATAAAGGTTTAAGGACATAGTTGGTTGTTTTAGGCTCCTTGTGCTGATAGACTAGTATGCCAAGAAAATATCTGCCATGCTGGTAGACGTGATTAACCTGGATCATCAGTTGAAGAGAAGGGTTTCGTTGTATAAAGTGAGCAAAGAGTAATATGTTTAAAACTCAGGAGATCCACTGGGCTGCCCCTTACTGGTCCTGGGCTTAGGTATACCACAAATCACAAATGCTTCTAGTTTATTAGGATAGAACTATTTTCTTACCCAACAGGTCCCTTAAATGTCATTCAGGGAAGAGGTTCTTTTTTTTTTTTTTTTGAGATAGAGTCTCACTTTATCGCTCTTGGTAAATTACTATGGCATCACAACTCACAGCAACCTTCAACTCCTGGGCTTAGGTGATTCTCTTGCCTCAGCCTCCCGAGTAGCTGGGACTATAGGCGCCTACCACAACGCCTGGCTATTTCTTTGTTGCAATTTGGCCAGGGCTGGGTTTGAACCTGCTACCCTCGATATATGGGGCCGGGGCCGGCACCCTACCCACTGAGCCACAGGCGCCACCCGGGTAGAGGTTGTTAAACAACTAACGTCTGAAGATAGTCTATATTATTCCCATCACACCTTCTTCTTAACTTCCCTTTTAGTGTATTTGACACTAGCATTTGTATTTCTTGTTGGTTTATTTCTATTTATTGTCTCTCCACAGAATTTAAGCTTGATCAGGACAAAGACCTTGTTTACCTTGTATATCATTGTCTCTGAAACATACCGCACAGTGTTATACACAGTTAAAGGCTAAAAAATACTTGTTGAATGAATAAATAATGGATTTGCAGAGTTTATGGCAAGGACCAAGCTTATGTAATTTTCGTGAGAGAACTCAGGCAAGATGGCAATTGATTGTGCTTGATGATACAGACTGTTGTGAGGAAGATGGTAACTTTGGCTGCCTTTGCAGCTACTCTGTGGTTAACTGAAGTGAGCTGACCAAAGAAAATAAACAGGCACTGAAAGGGTAGCTTTAAGTGATGCCTTTTAAGCTCTGACTGCTGGGAAGACCTGCCCCAGGTACTCTGGTTTGGGTGCCAGCATCTCAAAAGAGCTGGCAAACTATGAGCCAGGTGAGCTCTTGAGGAAAGAAAGGTAAGTCACCAATAGCAACAAGTATTGCAAACAGTGGCCAGAGTTGCTGACAAGAAGATGGGCCTGACATGCCTGTGTGGTGCCAAGACCCGCTCCTCTCACGGGCTTTCCGGCCAGCCTCAGGACGCTGCCCTGTCAGCACTCTTCACTTCCAAAGGAAAAGACCCTGAGGTCCTGCTCACCCATTTCTAGCTAATTCCTAACATGGCTGTAGTTGATTGAGAAAGATATGCAGAGATATTTATTGCAATTATTATTTCTACCTTTTCTTCCGCACTTTTGAATTTATATAAAATGCATACCACATAACCAAAACTTCTTTTCACATGTTCTATGTTACATAGCAAGTCTCAATTTATTATGTGTTGAAATGTTCATCTTAAGTGTTAGGAAATACGCGTGTCTCTTGCTATTTACCTTTTTAAACAGAGCAAAATCTGAAATCAAAAAATATTTTGACACATTTGTGAAGTCCACTCTATAATGCAGTGTGACACTTTTATAACCAAAGAAGTACCAATGCATGTATGAACACATATGTGCAAAGAAAAGAGGAAAAAAAGAGGAAAGAAAGAAAGAAAGAAAAAAGGAAAGAAAGAAGGAAAGAAGGAAGGAAGGAAAGAAGGAGAGAGAGAGAGAGAGAGAAAAAGAAAAACATGTTACAAGTTGGCCTAGAATTCCTCATTCCATTTTCCTCTGACTTGAATTTCCCTGGCCCAAATCTAGAACTGGAAGGCAGTGGTTTATTGTATTAGAGGCTAAGCTTGTGGCTTTTACCTCGTGTTCCAACTAAAACCAAGATGTCCAAGGAGTATGTTTGGAAGGACTCTTTTTTAAATGACTTCTAGCTCTGTGTCTCAGGCAGAGTTTGGGCAAACTTCAGAAAACAGCTTTAATGCAGAGAACCATGGATAGTAAGGTCTTGCTTACACAGAGCTCCTCTCACCAAGTTGGGGGCAAGTTCTCAAAATAATCTTGTCAAAATAAGATATAGATATTTCTGGGACATTTTCATAACGGCTTCATATAGTAATTAGCCTCAGAGTTGAAGTACACTAGAAGCTACTGCGCCCTGGGCAGTGGTTAAATTAGGAGTGAAGGTAAGCTGGGCTGTTCTCCATTGTGTGGTTAAAAACAAAAGGTGGGCACAGAGCGCACACTTGTTCTGCCCTTTCTTCTCCCACTGCATTTTCATTTCCCTTTTCACTGCCCCAGAGGCCTAATAAAGGACTCTAAGGCACCACATTCAATGCAGCTTTAAAAATCCACTCGGAGGACAAAATTGCAGTAGGAATTGGAATTTTGTTTTTCTTTCGGGTTTAATATGACTTACTAGGTTCAGCATACTTTGTAATATATTCCTTAACCGCAGGATCATGAGGGCAGATTCCCTGGGGGAAAGAGGCTCTGGGAGTTGATTAGCACCGGCCGGGGCTTCCTACCCCTCTTCTGCACAGGTATTAGTTGTTCAGACAGCGGAGTGTGTGCTTAGCCCCGGGTCCCTTGCTCCATTTTTCTGCAAGCCAGTGATGCCGAGTCCTCAGCTCGGCCTGTCAGAACTTGATAGCTCTGTAAACACTGAAATCCTTGTTGCCATAACACCAGGGAAAATAATATGGGATCCTGCGTATAAATATAGTGAAGGCCTTGGGGAATGGGAGCATTTCTAAATGACTTGAAGCTCTGTCACGGCATAATCTCTTATAAATAAATGTCAGCGTAGTCACTGAATGCAGACTGGATTTTTGCCTGGCTGCAGTGCTCAGCCTTCTAGACAATCGTTATGCTAAGGGATTATCTTTTAACATAGTGCAGTTATCTCCTTTGTTTGTTTTCTTTTTTCATTATTCACATAAGCCAAGGGAAATGAAAAGCATCTTATTTCAGGCAGAAGGGCCTGTGAATGATTAACTTTGGTTCCATGCATTGAGACTTTGCATAGTAACCCCTTGGCTTACAGCGAGAAAGAGGCTCAAGGCAGCAACAGCAGCCCAGGCACCTGAGACCCACATTCTCGAATGAAGGTGGGGAGAAACAGATTAAGGTTGAGCATTGTGTTTATGGGTGGAATTCTCTGTAGCTGGCTCATTTAATTCTGCATTCGTTTTACTGCACTTTTCTCGGTGGAGGAGATGTGTTTTTCTGGCTTTTGCTCTTGTGTTTTGCGTACACTTGGGAATCCAAGTGAGACTTGGCCAAGATTATGGCTCGATCTGGTTTCTGCCACCCTAGTTTATGTTTTCTTCCTACTACTATCCACAACTGGGATAACCTTGGCTAAATGTATATTAAAAATGAAATTAACAGATAGCTTAACCGTGGCCTGAGGTTTAAATTTTAGTTCGACTAGCATGTAGTTGGTAAAGTTTGGCACTCTTGAAATTAGGTATAGGCCAAAACATTATATGAAAGAAAGAAAAGCAAATGGTATGATTATATATGATTCCAATTAAAAGGGTGTAAGGATGTAAGAAACTCACTGTACAAATACGAAGGATGAAGTAAAGACCAGTTCCATATTTTTTATGGACATTTGGTGCTTAAACGTTTATATAACAAGGTCCATTTTCTTGAAAAACAAGACTTGAGTTAAAAGAGTCAGAAGAAAATGAAGTGCAAGCTAGAGGCAGAAGAAACATTTGAGAATTTAGGAAAATGCAGTATAGTTATAATCGAGCCAAAATATTTAGGACACTTAAATTTAGACTACAAGTCAATCCAGATGTTTATTTATTAACGTTAATAATGTTTCCAGTGTTGTTATAGAATACCAAATCCCAGGGGTTCCACTTCTAAGTTTAAAGACAAATGCATGGCCTTTATTCTGTTCCAGCTCTGTTTTAATTTTGGGAGTTTTTCTGTGGCCATGATTTTCCTGTAAATGTGTTTGCAAAATCTTGAGCAGCTCCTGATGCCTTGCAGAAAGTCTGAGTGAAACACTGCTCTAGCAAAGCTTTCCACTTTCTGCATTTCTCTTTTTGCTTCCATGGCAATAAAGAAAGAAACTTGGCATAAGAATATAATCTGTTCCTGCCTGTTTCTCATCTGAAGTCATAAACCTCTGCCATCCCACCCAAGACTAGAATTTCAGCTGGCATGGAACAGCTGTCTGCTTACAGGTTTATTCCGGTAGTAACCAAAGACAAAACTATTTTAATTGAAGGCCCTAGGCCGTTCTCCAAACCCTCACAATCTCTGGGTCATCCCCAAGAAGAAATCATTGAGGAAAAGGTACAAGTTGCATTCTTTCTTATGATTTTTGACACACTGTATATTTATAGAGTTGCAAACATTTTATCCTTCTCATTTCTCTAGATTGGATGCCATGGAGCAAAGGAAGGTCACAAACTCAAAAGCCCAGGGGCTCAGGCACACAAGCTAAGTCAGCAGAGTCGGCTACAGTGCATGGGAGGAGTGTCCGGTGCAAAGGGGCATCTGCCCCTCCGCTTCCCTTATTGTTACCACGTGGGAATGTGGAGCCCAGCATTGCCAGACATTCTGGTTTGTCAATAGAAGTTCCCAATCCTGCTTCTTATGTGAATTCTGCAGAGGTTTAAATGATGGCAATTAATCTGAATTAAAATCCAAACACTGTGAAGGTCAACCCAAATATCCTTGGCTCTGGACTGAATGTTTGGAGTTTTAGTATCCAGTTCTTAGGCTTCGCTCCTCATTCTCTATAGGGGGACTTTGCATTTCTCAGCTGCTTAGGTTCTAAATCTAGCAGGTTGCATCATTTATTTATAAATTTTACTTTTTATTCTGGTAGTTCTACATAAAGAACATAAGTCCTAGAGTTAGGGAGGTACAGATACATAGTTCCAGGTTTTACCAAATTGTGACTTGCACCAGCTTAATCTCTTGAAGCCTCTATTATAACACTTGGAAATGAAAACCTATTTTCCATGTTGTTTGGAGGCTTAAATAAACTACCATATGTAAAACACCTAGGCAGGACTGCGGGCGCTCTTTGTGGGGTAGTTACCATGTTGATCATCACTATTCTGAACATTACTGTGAAGTGAAGGGCTTTAGAAGACCCTAGATTTCCATCAGAATGACTTTCTGTCAGAATAAGAGGAGGGGCCTCTCTGCAGATCTAATATGTAACGTAATACAAAGAAAGCGTATCAAGAGCCATTTATATTGTCTTTAAGAATTTTAGAATTTGGGGAGTGGAAGAGACCTTGAGGAAACAGGAACTCTGACAGTGAGAAATGATAGAAACATTAATTTGGTGTCAGGCATTAATATTTGGAATCATGACAAGGGGATGCTTTCATTAAAATGCACGGCGATGTGTTAAAATCGTGACTTGTGACAATAAAACCAAATACCATACGGAGAACCATGTTGTGAAGTCAAAGAATGTAGGCTCAAGTTTTCTCTATCAGTTTCTTTGGAATTATTAACTTTGGAATAAATAATTGAAAGCCACTGAGAACATCGGCTTCTTTTGTGTTCAGCCAGGTCTCCTGTGAGGGGACATTTCTTCTCTTCCAGCTCTGGCCCTGTGATCTGTAGCTGGTGGTGACAAGGGCACTCAGCCCATTGGGGTGCACAAAAAGGAGTTTGAGAAGATAACTCATGTTTTCCTTATGCTTTCTCTTCAAATTTAGGCACAAGGAAAGCTTTAACGCTCCAAGGATGAGACTTCTTTCTTTCCTTTTCCTGGAACAGCTGCAAGTAATAACAGAAAAGAAAATGTCAGTCTAACAAATAGTCCAGTGATAAAAACGAAATAGGGTAATCATGTAATGTGTATGGTTCAATGTATGTCACCTGTGTCTTTCATGTGACATACGCGCTTGCTTGTTCTGAGCTCTTTGACAGTGTGATACTGAGTGGTGAGGCTGCACCTGGAGTCTCAGGACTGGTCATCTATGAGCCATTCCTAACATTTATTGAGAAAACTCTTTCATTTCTAAAATTTAATGGGTTATAGGTCTGGTCATATATGGGTCTCAAAGATTCTTGCTAATATTTAAGGGATGTAATGAATAATATATTACTGTTAAAAGGAAAACTTCAGACAAATTAAATTTAATAGAGTTTAATTGAGTGAAGAGTAGTTACTGATTGAGGCAGCCCCCAAACCAGAATGGGTTTAGAGAGGCTCTGGCACTGCTACATAGTTGGAGAAAATGTATGGACAGAAAAAGGAAAGTGATACACAGAAAACAGATGTGAGGTGCTGAAACAACAGATTGGTTATAGCTCAGTGTTTGCCCTATTTGAATGTGGTGTAAAGAGTTGGCAGCTTTTGCTTGGTGAAACTCAGTGATTGGCACAAGAGTCGGTTATAGCTTGTTTATATATCCAGTTAGGTTATATTTAAAACTTCAGGTTGAACTTAAAATATCTGAAGAGCCCACTTTAGGCTTAATTTCCAATTACCATCTACTGTGAGATATGAACTATGCTGGGCACTTAAGGGATGCCATTTGTAATTCTCACCACCCTTTATGTAATTATGTCCATTTTACAGAGCGGTAAATTGAGTTTCAAGTATAAATGGCTTCCCTTGGGGAACATAGATGGTTAGAAGAGGAAAGAGTCGAACCAGAGGTGTTACTCTAGACCCTTCTACCCATTCCATGTAATGTAAGTACATGTGTAATTAAGTTCGGAACAACATTAGTCCACTTAGAGCCCTGATCAGAACTCAAGTGGGGTTGGTTGAAACTTCACTATATTATTTTCCTGGTTTCACCCTGGTGATTTTTCAACCAAGAGGTTAGGGATGCAGGCATCAGAGTTACAAATATGCCTTAAGCTTTTAGAGAAAATAAAAATGAGGGAGATAGATAGATATGCAAGTATAAACTGATAGAAAGTGTATATACTGGGCAATGAGAAGAAAGACCTTTATTGAAAAGAAGAGCAAAGGAGGTCACAAGAACTAAGAATGAACCAATACATGTGGGATGCTCTTAAGATGCTGAGGCTGTATGACCAGAGGGCAATTATGATCAAAGCTCTCCAAAGGACCACAAGGCCAGTCAGAAAAGTATTCAACAATTCCAAGGAGTGGAGTAAGGGCTCAACCTACAACAGGACATGAAAATAGAGGAAACCAGTGAGGATAGTAACCCCAGAGAGTCAGAGCTTGAAGAATTGCTTATGACGAGAAATGGCATAAACCCAGAAAAGATTTAGAAGAGACTAATAATGCTCAACCCTCTGTCAAGCCAAGGAACAGAAAACTATACTCTTGTAACTGCACTCATCTGATACAGCTTGCAGATGAAAGTCCTTTTAATTCTGGTAAACTAACATACCCTGAGAGAACTGTACTCACTGGATCTCTGCAGGAGCTCTGGGGGTAGCACTGGCCACAGTGACAGGCACGGGAAAGGTTGGGGGCCTGGTCTTTGGGAGAGAAAGCTCTCTCCTTAGAAAAGCGATCAGTTAGCTCTCAGAACTTATCCAAGAGAGGAGGATCCGGGAACCTAAGTCAGAGATGACGACCTCCAGGCCAGAGGTTCAGAGGTGGAACCGTGAGAAGATAAGAGGGCAAGACCCGAGAGGAAGGTGCTAGAAGGAACTTAACAGAGGTAGTCCGCAGAGGAAGGGCTGAAGCATCTCCAGAGCCAGGGTGGATTATAAACAGAAAACAGGAAGAGGAGCCCAGGGGAAAACGATTCAGAAAACACTTTGGAGAAAGGACAACAGAATACTGGGCTGAGCGCCCAGAAGCAAACTAAAGACTAATCAGACTTCTTGAAAGAACTTCGCATGGAAATACTGGCTGGGGCGTAGCATGGAGCTGCTCAGCTACTCTTTAGACCCCAAGTGCAGCAGAAGGCCTGGGGCCCAGCAGGTGAAGACCCCTCACTTGCCCACCCTGGGGGAAGGACTGAAGTGAGAATAGGTTGTAATTCTTGAAAGAGCAACCTCTGAGGGATGCAAAATAAAAGTGATACAAGGGAGCCCCTTGTGGAACTTTTTAAATCCCCAAGACTGTTACCAAGTAGAAACTATTCTCCAACTCTGATTTCATCAGAACAGAAAAGGTTACGTTCATGGTTAGCTGTCCTCGTGTGCTGGCCAGTGGTTAGGGTGGGGGAGGGGTAAACACTTGGGAAGCCCGAGAAGTGGTGTAGGTTCATTCCCAAAGAGAGGAAAGTCCTAGAAGAGAAGATTTCCCTTACTGACCATGAGGACCATGTGAATGAACTCAGGTATAGTGAAGATGGACAAGTCTTTTCTTTGGAGCTATGGTCTTGAAACAAGAATATTTTAAATAAATTGATTAAAAAGCACAAGAAATTATGTTCTTTTGAGGAAGAGAAGATGTATTAGAGATAACGTGACCAGCATGTGTTTAACTTAAGGATATAACAGCAAACATTTAAAAAAAATTAGTGCAAGATACCCTGAAGCAATCTTTGACTATCACTGAGATTTTTTAGGGAAAAGATAACTTATATGGAAAATGCCAACTTTACAAAATGAAAAAAAAAGTTTAGAACTGTTCATTGCTATAGGTAGATACTCTATCAAAGATAGTATATCTTCTTTGAGTAAGAAAAATTTATGGCACTTTGAATTAAGAGGATACTGTATCTTGTTCAAAAAAAGTACTCAGTATGTATTTGTTGAGCAGATAAAATAAGGAAACAAACTGATGAATAAATGAAAGAACATAGTTGCATATCCCACCTGGGTAGTCTTCCTCCAAGATGGGTTAGCTACCTTTCCATGGCCCCATGACCACGTACATATCCTATCACAGTAAATCACATTGTGTCTTCCTCTATGCTGTGTTCTCTACTAAACTGGAAGCACCTTGAGGGTAGGGATTCATTCTTATTCTTCATGATATCTCTAGCACTGACCACAGTATCCTGCATACAGTAGACGTTCAAGAAATAGTTGTATAAGTGAATGATCTTATTTTTAAGAATTCTAGCTTAAGACAAACACTCAGTTAGCACTGAGTGGGAGAATAAGAGAGGTTATTCTTTAAAAAATACTTGATTAATGTCTAGAAATACCATTAAGAGGATATGATAAGAAAAGAACAGCAGGACAATTGAATAGTGTTATTATAATTTGAACATATGGTATATTTAGAATGAAGAATGGATTGTAATGGTTCATAGCAAAGAATTCCTTTATTGGAAATGAAAGGCTGAAAAATTGAGGATGGAGACTTGCTTCTTACCAAAAAACACAGCAGGGGCATGTTCTCCCCATGAAAATCACCCAGACTATCAGATTAAACATAGATATTTCTTGGAAATAATGTTCCCAGAGGAAATCCAGCATCTATCTCCCCCTACTGGTGTCATATTAAGAGTGATGTTTGACTTTTTTTTTTTAACTGAGCAATGTTCTAAGACGAACATTTTAATTTGTAATTTGGTGAAAAAAAATCTTGTAAAATTTGAGTATTTTATCATGGATGCTTGTGTTGTAAGGAAACTTACTTAGATTTAGGGTACGCAGGAGGCATGGTTAAATATTGTTGTTGGTTCCTCTGCCATTAAAAGATTTATATGATAGTGGATTATAATTGGTTGATGCAATGAATGTTTTAATAAACTTTTTACTATAGAAAACTTCAAACATACACAAAAGGAGAGAGAATAATATAAGGAACTTCCATGTACCCATTATCCAGCTCCAACAAAGGAATTGTAGCTAATGTTCTTCCATTTATTACTTCCCTGAAATGTCATTTTTGGATGGTTTTGACACAGAATCCAAGCACTGTATCATTTCACATGCAAATATTGCGGTATGTATCCAAAAGGTAAAGATGCTTAAAATTTCCCCATAATATCATTATTATGCCGAAATTAGCAGTAATTTTTGTTAATATCATGAATTACCCAGTGTTCAAATTTCCATAACTGTTTTAAAATTTGTAATAATTTATTTTATAGTTTGTTTGAAATTAGCTTTTAACAAAGGCCATGGATTGTAATTGTTTGGTTATCATTTTTAAATCTCATAGAATTTATAAGTTTCCTCCTCTATCAATTTTTTTCTTGCAATATTTTTGTTGACAAAACAACCCCATTTTGGTTCTGTATAATGTTCCACAATCTAGAATTTGCTGACTGGGCCCCATGGTGTTAAGACATTCCTCTGTCCTCTGTATTTCCGGTCAATTGGTGGTTAGATTCACAGGCTTAATTTTATTCAGGTTTTTCTTTCCTTCTTTTCTTTTCCTTTTCTTTTTTCTTTTTCTTCTTTCCTTTCTTTTCCTGTTTCTTCCTCCCTCCCTTCCTTTCCTCCTTCTTTCAAGCTGTTGTGTATTTTTATCATGCAGTTTAGGAGCTACTGAAGTGTCTTGTATAGAGCAGCCTCCCTAGAGCAGCACTCTCTAATAGAAATTTCTACATTGTTGAAAATGTTCTGCATCTGTGTTATCTAATACGGTAGCCACTGGCCACATGTGGCTGCTAAGCACTTGAAATGTGGCTAGTATGATTGAGAAACTGAATTTTTAATTTAAAAATTTTAGTTATTTTGGATTTAAATGCTCATATATGGCTAGTGGCTACCCCTATTAGATTGAACAGTTCTTGACTTACCAATTCATAAAAGGTTAAAAATGATAATTCTATTAGTCTATGGTTTCTTTCTTTCTTTATTAATTAGAATATTTTTATAAAGAGAAACTTCCTCTTATCAAGTACATTGTTATCACGAGATTCATATCATACAAAAAAGGTAGAAAAATTGCTAAACATTTTCCTTACGTTTATCAGCTGTCAAAAAAATGAGTTGGTTCCTTAGCATTTTCCAAAGGTGACCCATGGGGATTTTATTTCACTATGAAGTCATAATTTATGTTTTAGTTCATTGTAGTTATTCTTATTGATGCTCAAATTGATCTATCGTTGGCCAGAGAGGGCCTGTTTCCTCATGAGTGCTCTTTATATCATCCTACAAGTCTCCAATAGTGTCCTGGCTTCTGAGGTGTTAAGAGTCATCTGGACGTTTCCTACCTTATATCTAAAATTAACTATCTGTTCAAGAGGCCCTGCTTCCATTTAGTGGTCGATTTCAAGAACATGTAATTTGAGTTCTTGGGGTGATTATTGCTATTGGGTTGGCCATCATTTCTAGCTTTATAAAAACAGAGCTAGATAGAATTTTTAAAAAATAAACTGTATCATGAATTCATTCTGATAGATGCGATTTAAAATTAGGGCAACAGGGCTGCCTTTGATTTTAGGTCTTCTTTCTGTTTATGCTGAAAACCTCATTTCTTAGTGACATCAACCTGGTCACCCACTTGCTTTATTCTACAATACACAGACAATAATTTCAGAATAACAATGCCAACAGTGCCAACAAAAGTTCACTATTGAGAAATGATTTTATCTAAAATAGTTCTTTCCTTTCTGGTTTTGCCACAAACCATATAGACATTTGCATTTATTTATTTCATTTTATTATTAGAATTTTTTTTTAAATGTAGTTTTGGTTGGGCATGGTGGCTCATGCCTACAATCCTAATACTCTAGGAGGCTGAGGCGGGAGCATTGCTTAAGCTCAGGAGTTTGGGACCAACCTGAGTAAAAGTGACACCCTGTCTCTACAAGAAATAGAAAAATTAGCCAGATGTCGTGGTGTTCATTTGTGATCCCAGCTACTAGGAAGGCTAGAACAGGAGGATTGCTTGAACCCAGGACTTGGAGGTTGTGGTGATCTATAATGATGCCATTCCACTCTATCTGGGGCAACAGAGCAAGACTCTGTCTCTCCCTCCAAAAGTAGTTTCATTTTATAATTATGTACGATATTTATAAATGTGGTTCCAGAATCAAATCTACGAGACAAGATGTGCAAGAAAGTTTAGCTTCTTTTCCTAAGAAACTCATTTTCTCCCTCCAAGTATTCATTTTTAGAAAATTTATGATTCACTCCTTCATTTATTTTTATTAATAAAGATATATGAAGATGTGTTTATACACTAGAACCTCTGTAAGTTGACCACTCAAGGGACAAAGTGGTCAACACACAGAGATGGTCAACTTAAGAAACTAGGCCTACTGTACGGATATGTACATGTGGTACATGTGCAGTCTATAAAAATTAGGTCAACTTAAGGAGGTGGTTAATGTAAGGAGGTGGTTAATTATGAAGGTTCTACTGTATTTATATCCTTCTGAAATGAACCATAATATACTATGCATAATTTTTTGCTTACTCTTAATGATGTATTCTGAAGCTCACTGAAGAAAAGTAAGTACAGACAGATCTCATTGCTTTGTGTTTCATATTTTATTCAGAGATTCTTTTATTAATTTACATTTAGACTGTGGAATGTTTTTTAAAAAAATTTCAAATGATAGCATCAGAAAATGCATTACATTTCTCTACAATCTTTGACAATAATCTGTAATTATCACTAGGTTCATATAGGTATTCACAAAAATTTAAAACATAAATAATTATATTAAGTACCTACGAGAAATGTTGGTGAGAAATTAAGGTAAATCTACAGAAAGGTGTAAATTTGGTATCCTCAAACTCAAAGAAAATATTTTAATTTTCATTAATTCTCCCATTAGGGGACTGGTGTCTATTTTTCTTTTTTGAGACATAGCCTCAAGCTGTCACCCTGGATAGAGTGCTGTGGCATCACAGCTCACAGCAACCTCCAATTCCCGGGCTCAAGCGAGTCTCTTGCCTCCACCTCCCAAGTAGCTGGGACTACAGGCGCCCGCCCAACGCCCGGCCATTTTTTGGTTGCAGCCGTCATTGTTGCTTGGCAGGCCCGGGCTGGATTCGAACCCACCAGCTCAGGTGTACATAGCTGGCGTGTTAGCCTGTTGAGCCACAGGCTATTTTTCTGATCTTTATGTTTCTTACGCTAGACTTAGAAAAGTTAGTGTGATTGAACTTGAGATCTGTGACTGAAAGAAGGAATATCTTTTAGGATGTAGAATGATAGCTGTTTTCATTGTTTTACCTTCAATTATTTGCCTATAAGTTTTGTAGGAAATTTGTGGTAAGAGTATAATAATAAAATGCTAGATAATTATAGCTGTTATTTGGATACATGTATAAATTAGAAGTTTGAAGACAATTATTTGCAATGATTATATATGCTTCAGCCATTCTATTCACTCTACCTCTGTTACCATATAAAGATATTTAAATGGCAAAAGCAGTGGTAACTGAATAACCAACCAGCAACAAGCCAGCAGTGCTCCATTTTATGGAGGACGGTCTCATATTTTCTCTCTTGCTGGGACAAGATGTTGGGTCTGTCATGGTTTTTCTTTTTTCCCCCAACTCTATTTAGAGGATTTCAGTATGTTCTCACTCATGCACCTTTGTTAGAGGCTGAGATATATATATATATGTATGTATGTATTATTATTATTATTTTTTGAAACAGAATCTCAAGCTGTTGCCCTGGATAGAGTGCCGTGGCATCACAGCTCACAGCAACCTTAAACTCTTGGGCTTAAGTGATTCTCTTACCTCAGCTTCCCAAGTATCTGGGACTATAGGTGCCTGCCACAAGGCCTGGCTATTTCTTTTGTTGCAGATGTCATTGTTGTTTTAGCAGGCCCAGGGTGGGTTCGAACCCGCCAGCCTGGGTGTATGTGTCTGGCGCCCTACCCCCTTAGCTACAGGTGCTGCTTGAGGCTGCTATGATTTTTATGAGAATACTCTAGTGCTGATAATTCTACCACAAGTTGATTCTGTGTATGCAAGAAATACATTCTAATTAAAACCACTTTATGATCTTGACCTATGAGTTAGAAGAGTTGTATCTATGGTGAATGACTAAAAAGAGAGTCCCAGATATATCAGTACACCTTATTCCAGATAACCTTCAAAATCATGAGTCTCAAGTAGTAAAAGTGTCCTAAGCCAATTTAGGAATGACTAACTTTCTAGTAATTTTTTACATTTTTAAATTTTTAATGTCTTTTCTTACAGCTATAAAGTTTTGGTTCATTTATGCTAGCAGCGTTATCAGTGAATGTAGTTTTAGATTCTGTATTCCTTATTTTAAATTCTATATTCCATATTTAATGAAATTTTATTTATAGAAAAGAATGAATGAGTATTCATAAGGACTTAATTAAAGAGGCCTGTGACATCCAGTCAGCAGTCGTTGAGTGTGCCTATGATTATGTGCCTGTGAGTGAAATGGTACTTAAAACTCTTGATTAGTTAGCAGAGAGAATGAACAGAGGCAACTGCTTTGTACAACCTGAAAGAAATGAGGATAGAAGACACAGCTGTGAGGGGTAGTGATGATGGTGGTAAGCTCTCCATCAGTCCCTTTACCCCAAACTTTAGGAAGGCCACGGCCTTCTGGAGATGCTTCCTTTTGGTTCCTACTAAATTAGAACTGGAATTTTAATGGCGTTGAATTCTGGCTGCTGAAAAATGTCAACAAAACACCCTGCTGGTAATAAAAGCTGAATTGATTCTTACTGTTGTAAGGGAAAGAACTACCTTGGCAGAATTTTAGTAGTGTCTTAGAGCAAGAATGTTGAGATTCTTAAGAAATTTGGGGTCTAGGTTCAGGTGTGTTTTTCAATGTGGAGGTTTGGTTAGGGTCACGTTGAATAGGTGAAAATGGCAAGGCAAGGGCTTTGAAGTGAGGAATTCAGACTATTGGGAAGTAAATTCTCATTTCGTAGTATGTATGGAAGAGTTGAACAATATGATATTAATTTAACGGGGTTCATGGAAAGTTCCTATAATGATCAATGAAGAGTTCTTTGCAACTTTTGTCTTCCTGGACTAGTTTTTTTAGGTGTTAAGGTAATATTGATGAAACGAATACTATATGGATTTATTGGCCAAATTACCTAATTTCATGATTTCTTTGCTTTTCAGATTTTTAAAAAAGTCACAGATCCCAGAGAAATCCATAGGGAGGTGATCACAACAATTTTTTCCCCTCAAAAAGCATATGTTCACCCTGGAAAGCTCAAATTCTATCTAAAATATCTTTATACCAAACCACTGCCTGTCCAATTTCATGAACCTCTCATGCAAACAATTCTGTAGCCATGGTGGCATTGTTTAGCTCTCTTATTTCTCAACTTTGGCCTGTAGGATTCTGTCTACTTTCTTGTTTTCTTGGAAAGCATAAAGTGAACAGGCATGAAGAGAGAAGAAATGAATCCAGACATTCCCTTGAGTAGTTAGGTTCACCTTTTCTTCTTTGTGAAATAAGTTGTCTAACAATCTGTTTTTCCTAGAGGAGAAACTGACAGGGTAAAACGGACTCAAGATTATATCAGAGGTCATGCTGAAGGTAGGAATTAGTTTACCAAGATAACAAGTTCTGTTCAATTTTAATAGGCTAGTAGGTTTTTATTCCACGAATCCAAAATTAAATATTGGGGACTACCTGGTGATTGCTTTTAGTCCCTGTGTAGTTATCAAACACTCCCATGGAGCTATCAAATAGTATTGTAATATTTTACAAAATATTTACCAAATATCCTCTATATGTTGGATACCTCTTTGTAAAATTATGTAATGCACATTTTGTAAATCAAGGTCCCTATAGCTGTAATTTCCTATTTTCTCTATATATGGCCACTTTAGGGGTGACTTTGGGGATACCTTGTAGAAGTAACATATTAAAAGATAGCTTTGACCTGCAAAAAAGGAAAGAACATGACAAATAAACAACAAAAAAACCAATGCAGATTAAAGTGTAACAATCTGAGGATTTGTTTCATAAATTTGGGGTAGAGGCTTCCACATTGCATGCAGTCATCTACTTGTTCTGAAATTCCTGAGTCTTGAGGCTTCTTTTGATGACTGTCTACTTTGGGAGGGGTTTGTATTGATAAGATGCCTACATTGGCTTTCACCTAAAAACTAACTTCTAGTATTTAGCATTATGAATCTGAGTTTCACTGTTAGGTTACTTCGTAGCAGAAACAGATAGGATCCTTTCCCTCAGGGTTCAAGGCTGTCTTTCTCTGATCTTACTTCCCGAAGACTAGGTATCTAGGTTTCAGATCATAAGAGGATGTTGAAGAAAATTTGCTTGTACGGTTGATGATAAGACTGGGTGTATTTCATTTGTCTTTGGTTATTTCTGTAAGTGTGGAGTCCAGAACAGATGAATGGGCTGACCTATTTTTAAGGAGGCTTTGAAAGGAGGAAGCTGATGAAGCCTAGAGGATTTGGTCTTTGTCATTAAGGTGGGTGACAATGCCTTAGACTAAGGATTGATAAACTTTTTCTGTAAAGGACCAGATTGGAAATATTTTAGTTTTAGCAGGCTATTTAGTTACTATAGCAAATACTCAACTCTGCCTCTGGAGTATGAAAGTAGCTGCAATTAACTAAACAATTTGGCTGACTGTGTTCCAATAAGACTTTATAAAAATAGACAGTGGACTGAAATTGGCCCGTGGCTCCTATTTTGCAGATCCCTACCTTAGACCAGTTTGACTTCACGCTTGCTGTCAGGTTTCTGATGCTCACTAGGTATTGGGAAGACTAGAAGAAAACAGCCATTGGGAGAAATCTACATAAACAAGTAACTTTTTGTGTTGATAAATTTGGGAGAAGGATAATGATCTTTATTTTCTAAAATACCAAGGATGTTCAGCTATTCACTCATTAATTCCATTACATGAAGCCTACTATGTGACAGATCCTGGAGACATAAAGATGAAAGGGGAAGACCCTGGTTCCAAAGGAGCATTTTCCTTATGGGAGATAATAAATAAATAATCACAGCATTATAAGATGTATTAGAAAAGTGCTAATTTATTGTAAATAAAGTGGACTCTAGATTCAAGGCATTACAGGTATGTGTGAGCAGACAGGTGGATAAGGCTAAGTCTCCGCAATCAGGTGTTAGCTTTCCTCCTTCTTCTTTTCATTTTGTATACAAAATAATAGTGTGTTTTGAAATTTGAAGGTACACCTTCACATTTCCTTGGATAGTTGTGGGGATTTTGTTTGCCTTTGCAAAAAATGTCTTTCAAAAGATGTTGAAGACACAGGCTTCGTTAAAGCACATTCATCTATTGGCAGCATTGATAGTATAACCAAAGTGATTTAAAGAAGAAAAAAAGTTATTGCAGGCAGGGCCTTGTGTATGGAGAGGGAAAAAATTAAGAAAGCGTTTCAAGAGCTCTAAATCTCAAATCTGCCATGTTCCCATAGTTCTGCACCCTGCCAGTTTGAACTAGGTACATGTATATGGTAGGCCCAGGACTGTACAACTCTCCTGCCTTCTCTGTGGACCAGCCTCAGGGAATGGCCTGTGAAATAGAACCTATGCAGAATGGGGTCAGCTCACTCTGGGTAGAAGCAAAACCAGAGAAATCAAGCATTTACGGGGAATTAACAAAAGGGTTTGCCTTTTAAGAAAGGCAAGGTATTCTGCTGAAATGTATACTCAAATATACTGATATGTTTTTACCTTTGTAAGCAGGCTGCACTTATCAGCAGTCAGTAGGTGGAAACTGAGGTGTCCCAGGCTGCATTTCCTAACAAAGATTTGGCTATGAGATGGAACAGTAAGATTAAATGTGGCGCAGTCATACCAACAAGGCAAGCAAAGCAGAACAGAACAAAACCCCACAAAACAACCCCCTTCCTAAACTAGCTTCTGGATTTATCAGTCTTTTACTAAGAAAATTTTTTCCTACATTGCCATTCTGCCTATAGTGAATGTTTTCCTGCTTTGAGTTTTTAATAAAATTAGGCTGCTTGTGAAATTTGTATGTTTAAAATAAAATTTAATATCTATACTATATTAAAGCTACCTCCTGGCCCATAATTCCAATAATTTATTATATATGCATTACATAATTTTGTTGCATTATATTTTTGCTTTTCCTAGAGTCTGAGATTAAAGTGAAGTGAGTAAGGTGCTCAATTTTGACACAAAATTCAAGGGACTTACAAAAACCTCAGTAATGACATTTTAGTGAAATATTTTTAGAAAACAAAATTAGTGCAAAAAGAATCCACGATGAACACTATGTGAAAATTTTAAATGAAGACAGGATCTGCCCCTGTACTTGAACAAGTGTGTCACACCCCACTCTACTCCTGGCCTGGGGGCCAATAAAAGTCTATTTAAAAATAAGCCATTAGCCCATGAGGCATAGTGTGTTGATTTTTAAAAACATCCCATTATTCTGTTATTTATCCTGATACTACATTCCTTTGCACACTTTTACATTTTTCATCCCATCTGGCTTCTCAAATACCCTTAGAGTTGATGAAATCCTACTACATTACTGTTATAGGTCAGGCTCAGATGAAGGCTTGCGGAGGTGGGAGGTCAGACGTGAAACTCATCATGATTTTGTGTCATCTGTCCTCCCAATTAAATTCCTTGAGGGTAGGATTTTTGATTCTTGTTTCTTTTTGTTATAGAATGCTATGTGTAAAGAAGCCTCCTTTACCCCATACCGGCTATTGTCTCACCATCTGCCAACCATCACTCATTCATATGATTTTAAAGAAGATAACTTTTCATTGTCAAGCTGTGTCTACATGACATCCCTAACTGGGTCAATTCAACGAAATAGGAAATAAATGAAAAGAGAAAAGTAAACAAAACCTTCTCTGGAAACCAAAAAACCACTTGCATGCTGCCGCCTTTGAACAAAATAGCTGACCAAGTATTTGTATTTGTTTTAAAATCAATTGGTTTGTGGCAGTATGTAGATACAGGCAGAGTTTTGTTGAAGAAACATTAATGTCCTTGGTAAGAGTTTGCAGAATTAATCTTGGTAATAAACTTTTAGTGAAATTTCATTAATATTTAAATGCTGTCCACAGAGGACAATGTACTTTGAATCGAGCATTGTAAGACCTGGTTGTTGGTGTTTCCTTATTTTCTCAAGAGGTAGAAAGAAAGTAAGAATATTCAGTCTTCTTACGATCATGCAAAACAGCACGAGGTTCAGGCGGGGTGTCTGTGGCGGTGGAGGTGGGGGGTGAGGGAGGAGTCGGAGGAGAGGAAAGCACAGGCATCTTCTACGGCTTCTTGGTTAAAACTATGAAAGATTTGTGGGTTCCACATCAGTCAACTTTCATTATTCTTCTTCCCATCTTCTTTGATTCACATGGTTTCAGTTTCTTTCCAAATGTCTTTGGTTCAAAATTTTATGGTCATGAAACAGTGCAGTTGAAAAATGTTCACGAAAAGTTTTGGAAGCAATCACTGAATTTTGCACAATTTTACTAGCAGCTATTTTTGGTGTGAAAAATAGCGCTACTCTATTATAAACATGGGTTAGGAATGTTTATGCCATTATTATGGAGATACTTAAATAGCAAAATAAGACCACAATGTTACATATGTTAGCTGAAGATGGAACTTATTGGAAATTAAAAGATGGAGATTTTATGTAGCTGAACATATTCCTCACTCATAATACCATTTCATAAACTGGAGAAGAGGTAGCTATTTTTCATGCCACTAATTGTATTTAATGTTAATTTTAAATTTTAAAAATATTAACTTTGAATAGTTTAGGATATCTTTGAAAGCCTAGATATAATTTTCATTGTGACATAAAATAGGATGATACAGGAAAGTTATTGAGAGATGTCATTGATTTCAAAAAGAAATAAAAAGTGTATCTTCTTGCGGAACTAATTTTGTATGAAGGGAATACATTTATTTATTTAATTAATTAATTTATGTTTATTGTTGGGGATTCATTGAGGGTACAAAGAACCAGGTTACATTCATTGCATTTGTTAGGTAAAGTCCCTCTTATAATTGCGTTGCACCCACAAAAGGTGTTTCATACACCATGACCTCCACCCCCCCTTCCCTCTTTCTGCCTGCTTTTCCCTTCCCTCACCCCCCTTCCTCCTTTACTCTGTCTGCTCTTCCCTTCCCCTACCCTCCTCCTTCCTTCCCTCTCTCTGCTCTTCTCTTTCCTTACCCTCTCTCTTCTCCTCTCTCTGCCATCCCCTCCCCCAACCCCCACCACATACTAGGTCATCAACTGTCCTCATATGCGAATTGAGAACATAAGATTCTTGTTTTTCCATTCTTGTGATGCTTTACTAAGAAGAATGTGTTCCACTTCCATCCATGCTAATACAAAAGATGTAAAGACTCTATTTTTTTAATGGCTGAGTAGTATTCCATGGTATACATATACCTTGGTTTATTAATCCATTCCTGGGTTGATGAGCATTTAGGTTGTTTCCACATTTGGCGATTGTAAATTGAGCTGCGATAAATAGTCTAGTGCAAGTGTCCTTATGTAAAAGAATTTTTTTTCTTCTGGGCAGATATCCAGTAATGGGATTTTGGGATCAAATGGGAGGTCTAGCTTGAGTTCTCTGAGGGTTCTCTGTACTTCCTTCCAGAAAGGTTGTATTAGTTTGCAGTCCCACCAATAGTGTAAAAGTGTTTCTTTCTCTGCACACCCACGCTAGCATCTGTAGTTGTGAGATTTTGTGGTGTGGGCTATTCTCACTGGGGTTAGATGATATCTCAGGGTGGTTTTGATATGCATTTCTCTAATAATTAGGGACGATGAACATTTTTTCATGTTTCTTAGACATTTGTCTTCTTTAAAGAAGGTTCTAATCATCTCTCTTGCCCACTGATATATGGGATTGTTGGCTTTTTTCATGTGGATTAATTTGAGTTCTCTGTAGATTTTAGTTATCAAAGTTTTTCTGATTCAAAATGTGCAAATATCATTTCCAATTGTGTAAGTTGTCTATTTGCCTTGGTTGTTGTCTTCTTAGCCATACAGAAGCTTTTCAGTTTAATAAAGTCCCATTTGTTTACTTTTGTTGTTGTTGCAATTGCCACGGAAGCCTGCTTCATAAAGTCTTTCCCCAGGCCAATATCTTCAAATATTTTTCCTATGCTTTCTTTGAGGATTTTTTTTGTTTGTTTCATGCCTTAAATCTGGGTCTTTTATCCGTTTTGAATCAATTTTTGTGAAGGGAATAAATTTAATTTTTGACTTACTTGTCTGCTAATCCTATGACGGGTAGTAAATTCATAATTCAATTAATTGCATGTACTGTATATGCTTATTTGTATATTTACTTGACTTTCTCTTTCAAGATATTTTTCTTTTTTTTTTTTAAATTTTATTTGAAAACATTAAGAGGGTGTAAATATTTTTGATAAATGGCTTGAGCCTTGATGGGTATAAATGTGCCCATCCCCTAAACTGTTCATAGTACCCATTAGGTGGGTTCTTATCCCTCCTCTCCCCACCTACTTGATCTCCAATGACTTTCACTTCCCTTTGTGCACCTGTGTGCCCATCAGTCAATTTCAATTTACTAGAGAGTACATGTGATTGTTTTTTCATTGTTGAGATACTTTGCTTAGGATAATGGTCTCCATTCTTTCCATATTGCTATAAAAGGCATTAATTCCTCCTTAATTATGGCTGAGTAGTACTCCATGGTATACATATACCACATTTTGTTAATCCACTTATGAATTAATGGGAATCCATGTTTCTTTATAAAATCACTCTAAAAGCATTAAAAGCATTACTCTGTGCAGACAAAGGATGGCACAAAAAAACTGTGTTGAGCTATGTATGCTAGGCTTGATACTCTGCTTACAGGCTGGTTAATATTTCACTTCTTAGCTAATTTCAAATCACCATGTATCTTGGCCTTCAAGTTTACTTACAAATTGTCAAAAGTACACATTTTCATAGTAAATGCTCTCTGTTTGTACTTTCTCTCCTGGGAAAGTCAGTGGCTGCAAACCTAACTAAATTTCTACTTCAAACTCTATTTTTTTTCGTGAGACTCCAGCCCCCTGATTATAGGAGGATATTGGCGTCACCTAAGGGTAGTACTATAACGTTGGTATGGTATAGGTTTTAGATCTGGTGGGGCCATTAACCTTCTTTGTGAATGTGGACAGTCACCTTACTTCACCAGACTTCCCAAGAAACCCTGGAGAGTAAAACATAATTTTATAAAGAGCCTGCTGAAATAATTCTGAGCTCTGCCTAGTGATTTGAATGGCTTTGTGGTTCTATCAGTACCAACCCAACAAGCTAGTAAAATCAAGCGTGGATGAAATTTTGGCTCTGACAAAGCAAAGCAACACTGAGATACATATCTCAGATTCACAAAAGGCAGTGATGCTACTAGAAGCTATCATATTTTACTTTTCTTTAACTCAGGGCTGTCGAGAGATCGGCCTAGTTAGAGCAATATTAATCTGACATAAGTAAAGGGAAAACAAAACCAATTGCTCATGATTCCAAGCCCACAAAGGAATGGTAACTGGGCTTGTCTGGAGAAGAGTAAAGTCAGTCACGGACGGGCTCGGAGGCTGGATGAAGTTTACCGGAAGGCAGGGGTGTAAGTAGTCACCTGAGGAATTTTCTTCTGGACATTGTGTGGTTTGAGCTTACTTAAGTGTCCTTTATAGGAACAAACACCCAGGAGAATTTGAAACACAGGGGCGATAGGAGACAGTAGGAAACAGAATAATTTTTGTTTGTTTGTTTTTTGGTGGAGGACACAGAATGAAGAGATTTATGCACCAATTTTCTACTTTCATGCTTGGAGGAAAAATCAGTATTCCATATTCATGCTCTCTGAGATAACATTTTACTGGGGTGGTCAAAAGAGATTTATACTAGTTGTTATGAAATACCATGGTGTTATTTTTATAAGGACAACCAAAGTGAGGATGGTTTTCTTAGGTGCCACCTGGTTTTCACACTTTTGGCAAAGTAAAATTGAATTGAGCTTACAAAGGCAGGAAAATATTCTGTTGCTGGGAAATACAGCATAAAGGATTTCTGCACGCTTCCTCTGGGTTTTTCCTGCAAGCTTTAAATGAGAATATTCTGCCAATTTTCTGGCAGGAGGAGAGGAGACATGGCAGTTTTGCTGATGGTTTTGATTAGGGATTGTCTATATGGCATCAGTAAAAATAACTAGAACTAGGCCTGATGGGCACTGAACTTGCCTAAAATGCTAATAAAAATTATAAGAGAAAGAAATAAATCTTAAATTTTAGATTTTTTTTTAATAATCCATATGGAAAGACTTCGTATTTCAGTGTTAAAAGTACAATAACTGGAGAAGAATATGTTCTATTCAAAGTGCCAATAAAAATTCAAAATGTCATTTTCCAGCAAAATTCTGCCTGAAATCAACCTGTTTTGTGGTAATTATGGGCTCTGGCACCAGAACATAGAGGAGCTTTAGAAAGATTGAATGAGTGATTGAGTCCAACTTCCCTAAATGTGAAACATATGAAATGATTTATGTAAAGGAAAAAACCAAAGGGCATTGTCACTCTTCCTGCCCAACTATACATAAAACTTCATTAATGCCTCAGGGTAGAATCAGTATGAGAGAGTGAGTGAGAAAAAGATTTTTAGAATAATAGGAATAGTGTTGGAAAAACATCTTTTGGGGTGGAAGGGAAATTTCTTATCAAGGTATCAAGTGTGAGAAAGAGATGATGATGCCCATTGTGGGTGAAAAGGGTCTTTCCTTGGGAAGATTCTGGTGTATCACTGGGAAAGAAAAGCTGTGTGCATTTCTTGTTCACTGCACTGGTTAGTGCAGTGCTGGGCACAAGGTCCCGATAATGATCATCATGTGCCACGTGGCAACTTTATTATTAGGAGGTAGCAACTCAAGCCAAGAGAAACGTGGTAACACTTGTCACTTCTTTCTCTTTCTCTAGCGTAATCTGAGCGCCTATGATACAGGTGTCTTGGCATAAGGGTTGCCTTATGTTAGTTTTAGTCTGTAAAATGGGAGAAAAATAAAAATATCTAAATCTTATGGTGTTCAGATGTCCCATATTATAGATCCAAATAGAATAGTGGCTGAATCTTAAGTTTTATTTATTTTTTGTCAAAAATTTGAATAGCACCATAACCATTAAAAATACCACACTGGTAACTAAAAAAGACTTCTTACAAAGAAACCTCAAGGACCAGATTTTAAAAAGCTGAGCGATTCTTCTAAACGCTTAAATTTGAACAATATTTGAATTACTACTTCTTTTAAGAAAAGGGGAAATCAATTACTCATTTTATGTGTCTAGCATAGCCGTGATATAAAACTTGACAAAGAGAGAATAAGGAATAAAAATGATTGATCGGTCTCATTTGTAAACATATAGATGCCAGCTGGATTCTTAAACAGAATATCCAACAATGCATTTGAAGAAACTTCATGGCCAAGTGGGATTTTTCCATGAATATTAATTTAGTTTAAGATTGTGATAGAAAATCAACTAGTGTAAAATCCCTGTGCTAACAGAATAACGAAAAAAGTCATATAATCATTTAAATGAGAAAGAAAAGTTATTTGATACAATTCAATATCTGATTATGACAAAAACTCTTAGCAAATTGGGAATTTAAGTTATGTCCTGATAAGGGATATCTGGAAAAAACTATACTAAATGTAATACCAGATGGTGGAATATTGAAAACATTCTCAATACTTTTGGGAATAAAACAAGGATATTTTTCCAGTAAATTCATAACCTTACTTTAGTGAGGCAAGAAAAAGAAATATAAGGATAGAGAGGAGGAGAGGAAAGTGTTATTTGAACATGATTTAATTGGGTACCTAGAAAAATTCCCCCAAATCTATAGCTAAATTGTCAGAGCCTAATTTTTCTATAAATCCACAATAAACAGTTAACAAATCAAATTTAAAATGTCATTTACATGATATGAACAATATCAGGCCCTTAGAAATAGTTTGCAAACTTTATGTAAAATTATAAGATTGCATTGAAAGACAAATGATATCTACAAAATGGTTTATTGTGTCCAATGAATGAAAGAATCAAACTTTCAGTAGGTTGTTTTGTTTGAAATTCAGCAAGACGATTCTAATATTTATATAGAAGTCAAAGTCTGGAATAGCTTAAGATTTTCTGATGAAGAATAGTGTGTGATGATAGCAGTTAAGCTGGTTTGGTATGCTCAGAGAAATTAACAAATAGATCAGTGAAACAAAAAATAGAAGTCATACAAAGTGGGTATTTGGTTGATGATAGCAGTGGAATGGTCCTGTGGTAGGGAAAGGATATAGTTTTCATAATTGTGCTAAAATAATTGATTATTAATATAGAAGGTGAAATTGAAATATTACCTCATACTGTATCCCAAAATCAATTCCGGGTAGGTTAAAGATCTCAATCTTTAAAACTTTCAGAAGAAAATATAAGAGAATTCTCTCTCTCTCTTACTTTCTCTTGCCTCTCTTTTTCTTATCTTCCTGAAATGATATTTTCCATTGGTAGAGAATTCTAGGTTGGCGTTCCTTTCTTTCAGAATTTTAAATCTTTTCCATCATGTCTGTTGAGAATTAAATTATCATTCTAATTGTTTTTTGAAGTTTCCATTTTTTTTTGTTTGCTTAAAAAATTTCTGCTCATTTTGGCTTTCAGGAGCTTCATGTGTTGTGTATATATTTCTTTGCATTTATTCTACTTGGGGTTTATAGTGACTTCTAAATTGACATCTTAACTTTTTAAAACTAATTTTGAAAGTTTTCACTTGCTATCTTTCTCCAGATATTTACTGTGCTCCATTCTCTCCTCTATTTCTGATAATTTGATTGTTCCCATGTTAGGCCTTCTTATACTGTCCGGTAGGTCTCCTGACTCGTGACACTTTCATCCTTCGTCCCTGTGTGTGTGCTGATCCTGCTTTTGGCTTATCTTTCAAATTCTCTTTTCAATGAGTTGTCTACCGATGATTAAAATCTATCTATTAAACTTTAAATTTGTTTTTTAGGTCCCTAATTTCCATTTGGTTCTTTCCACAGATTTCCATTTTCTCCTGAAATTTTTAATCTGATCCTGATCTGCTTGAGAAAAGTAAGCATAGTTACTTTAAAGTCTGTGTCTGATATTTCTTTTCTTTTCTTTTCTTTTTTTTTTTTTTCTTGAGACAGAACCTCAAGCTGTCACCCTGGGTAGAGTGCTGTGGCATCACAGCTCACAGCAACCTCCAATTACTGGGCTCAAGCGAGTCTCCTGCCTCCGCCTCCCAAGTAGCTGGGACTACAGGCGCCCGCCACAACGCCCGGCCATTTTTTGGTTGCAGCCACCATTGTTGTTTGGCGGCCCGGGCTGGATTCGAACCCACCAGCTCAAGTGTACATGGCTGGCTCCTTAGCCCGTTGAGCCACAGGTGCCTAGCCTATGTGTCTGATATTTCTAATATAAGAAGTTCCTGTGGTCCATTTCTCTACTCTCTTGTTTCTGCTATTTTCATTCACATACTGTCTCTTATGTGTTTTGAAAAAATTATTCACAGGACATTGTACTTGTAAAATTATTTGTAGAGGTAATTTTAGGCCAAAGATAATGTTATCTTTCACCAAAATTTTCTTTTCCTAGGCATCTGGGGCCATATCATTCTAGGATCACCTCAGTTTAATTTTGGAAATTGAAATTATTTGAAGGTTAACATAGTTCCTGTGAGGTCCTATTTACTACCGATTCTCTGTCATTCTTAGCATATAGCCTTCTAGCATCCTAGTTGATAAAGAGATTCACTGAATCCCTTCCTTTTCATCACTATAATTATAGTTTCTGTCCCCTTAGGTATCTGATTGGATCCTAGATCCTGCCACAGTCTGCTTCTAAATTCAGTCCCCACTCCTCAGTCCATTTTGAGTGCTTAGGTTCTACCTATAGTTGTGCACTTGATTCATCTGGGCATGTTCAGGTTATGTGACCTGCAACTTGGGGGTTCATGGCAACTGAAAACAACTCACACCTTTCTTTTTTTTTTTTTTTTTTTCTTGAGACATAGCCTCAAGCTGTCACCCTGGATAGCGTGCTGTGGCGTCACAGCTCACAGCAACCTCCAATTCCTGGGCTCAGGCGAGTCTCTTACCTCTGCCTCCCAAGTAGCTGGGACCACAGGCACCCGCCACAATGCCCGGCCATTTTTTATTTTTTTTTTGCAGCCATCATTGTTGTTTGGTGGGCCCGGGCTGGATTCGAACCTGCCAGCTCAGGTGTACGTGGCTGGCGCCTTAGCCTGCTGAGCCACAGGCGCTGAGCCAACTCACACCTTTCTTATATAAAAGTTGAGTTAGATTGGTCTGTTGGTGAATGTTTGTTTTGCAAGTTTCTAGTTTTAAAAAATTTAATTGAGTTATAAGTTACTTATGGAGACCTCTTAACTATATCATTTAATCAGTTTTTATAAATAACTTATCAAGACACTAAATACTTCTATCTTCTAGTATATGTTCTACTATAGGCCTAATGGAGATTAATTTTTTTTTTTTTTTGAGACAGAGCCTCAAGCTGTCACCCTGGGTAGAGTGCTGTGGCATCACAGCTCACAGCAACCTCCAATTCCTGGGCTCAAGCGAGTCTCTTGCCTCCGCCTCCCAAGTAGCTGGGACTACAGGC
>CAUYON010023562.1:0-31772 GCA_963573935.1 Arctocebus calabarensis
GCCCTGGCGTCACACAGCTCACAGCAACTTCCAGCTCCTGGGCTTAGGCGATTCTCTTGCCTCAGCCTCCCGAGTAGCTGGGACTACAGGTGCCTGCCACAATGCCCGGCTATTTTTCTGTTTTGCAGTTCAGCCTAGGCCAGGTTTGAACCCGCCACCTTCGGTATAATATGGGGCCGGCACCCTACTCGATGAGCCACAGGTGCTGCCCACAGGAAGCTTTTAAAAGTCTAATCTATGATTAGTTTCAGCTTATGAAAAGTTTCAGCAAAGCAAGCAAAAAAGGCTATACACAGTAGATCAACTACCATTCTCACTGCATTTATGTAAATGACCAGTTCTAAATTAATGTCTCCCACCTTCCATCCCTCCCTTCCTCCCTTTCTTCCTTCCTTCTCTCCTTCCCTCCCTCCCTCCCTTCCTTTCTTTTTACTTCCAGAGATGGAATCTCACTCTATTGCTCAGGCTGAATGCAGTGGCATGATTCACAGCTCACTGCAACTCTCCTGCCTCAGCCTTCTGAGTCATGGGGGACTATAGGCACATGCCACCACATCCAGCTACATTTTTTATTTTTATTTTTTGTAGAGATGAGATTTCACCATGTCACCAGGTTGTTGTTCTCGAATTCCTGGCCTCAAGGCCTCAAGTGATCCTATGGCCTCAGCCTCCCAAAGTGCTGGGATTACAGGCATGAGCCACTGCACTTGGCTTAGACTTATTTTCTAAACAAAATTAATCTTATTTTGATTATTTTCCACCAAAATAGGTGTGATGGTAGAGAAAAATTTTATGCCTCAGTAGAAAATTGTAACCTACACTGTGTGTGTTCACTGTCTTTGAGCTATTTCCATCTCTTTGTAAACTGGAACTTGATGTTTATAATTAATGGATCCAATTTCCTTTCACTCTTGTGACTTGGCATCACTGAACTAAAACTGTCTTTAGTTTTAGCCCTGCAAGTTGAAGCTGGATAACTTGATACAACTTCAAAGGTTTATCACTACGACACTTTGGGCCATGCAGGAAGTTCGCCATGGTCCTTCAAGCTCTGGTAAATAACTGTAACTCTGCAACTGCCACTAGCACCTAAAGATGCTTCAGGCTCAACATCTAGAAACCCCGACTGGCTAATCTCTGGGCTAAAAAACTGGTTTCAGCTCCAACCACAAATTCTTATTTTTCTTTGGTTTCCATACATGCCCTTCGTCTGCCTAATAGATCACATAAAGCCCTAACCTTGAGGAACAACCCGCTCCCACCTGTACGACCATTTCCTGAGGTGAGACACAAATGTTTAAGTAAACTGACCTGTTGACACAACGGGGAGGCAAGTTCACTGACGTATGGAGTAATATGCTTAGATTTGTCCTTTTCTGCTTCTTATTCCTCGCTCTGCGTTCTTCTGTCTCTTTGCAGCTCTCTTTCCTCTCAGCTGCCAATACGAACTGTCTCTGAAAGCTACCAACTCAGCTCTTGATGTGTAGAACTTTCTGGAAAGTTTCAGATGGGGGAAATAAAGATCAGGAGATTCCACACCAAAATATGACACATTGGCATAAGAATTATTTTGAGATGAAGGCAATTGAGGATCATGAGAGACAGAAGAGTCTTCTGCCTTCTTTTCTGTGTAAAATCAGGGTATAAATTTCCCTTTGTGAAGGTGTTTCTCCGCTTATCCCACCATCCCATCCCATCCCTTATCACTAGAGGCAGAGCATTGACATTACCATGAGTACCTTACACAACCTTTACTAGAATAACCCTCATCACCTGTTATTTTTCCAATATATTTCCTAGTCACTTCCCCATGATTTACTATTTCCCAGAGCCCAAACCTCTTTTCTTTTGTTACAATGCATGCAAGTCCCTAAGTCTGTTTCTCTGAGTTTCAGTTTCCTTTCCTTTTCTTTCTTTCTTTCCTTTCTTTCCCTTCCTTCCTTCCTTCCTTCCTTCCTTCCTTTCTTTCTTTCTTTTTTTTTTTTTTTTTTTGAGACAGAGTCTCACTATATCAACCTCAGTAGACATAGCAACCTCAAACTCCTGGGCTTAAGCAATTCTCTCTCGGTCTCCCAAGTAGCTGGGACTACAGGTGCCCACCACAATGCCCAGCTATTTTTGTTGTTGTTGTTGTTGTCATCATTGTTGTTTAGCAGGCCTGGGCTGGGTTCAAACACACCAGCGTTGGTGCGTGTGCCTAGCACCACAACCACTGAGCTATGGGTGCCGAGCCTTTAGTTTTCTTTTTTTTTTTCAGTTTTTGGCCAGGGTTCGGTTTGAACCCACCACCTCTGGCATATGGGGCCGGCGCCCTACTCCTTTGAGCCACAGGAACTCCCCTTTTCTTTCTTTTTTTTTTTTAATTGCAGTTTTTAGTCAGGGCTGGGTTGGAACCCACCACCTCCAGGATATGGGACTGGTTCCCTACTCCTTGAGCCACAGGCACCACCCACAGTTTTCTTTTTTACACATTGACATTTTATTTCCCAACTGAGAGAAATTCATCTGTTCCCTGAAAAGGGAACAATTTGGGGGAGAGTTACAACTAGATCTATGCTTGTCACCGCTGAGTTTTTATTCCAATAAAGCATTTATTGCTTTACTCACATTTCACGTTTTACTGTTGTGATATTTTCCTGACAGTCAAGCTTCAGTTAGAACTTGAGACATGTGGGGTTCCAGAAATGAAGTACATAAGGGATATGGAGTTCTAGAAAATGTAACGGAAAGACTTGCAGTCACCCATGCTCTGCACTGGACATATATTCACATATGGACATTACCCTCCTTTCTCGCCCATACCTGAAAATTATAATTCAGTGATATTCCTAGGAATTGTAAAATAGATCATCTTTCCACAGCAGCCTTCCTGTTTGTATTTTTCTCCATTTTTTCCCTGTCATTCGTCTCCTCTGATTCTTACCATATCTCCCCTTCCTTTCTCCATCATCACAACCCTGTTGTCCCTATAGGGTAGGCTTTGTGAGGAAGTAACAGCTCTCATGGGTCCCCAATCTAACTACTAGAGAAGAACCATTTCCTTCCATAAAAAGCAGGTTTGAGGAATGGAATTTGCTAGCGGAGGATGAGTTTCCCTTACTCTGACCACATAAGAGGAAAGATTGACTCTTTTCTCTTCCACCTCCACCTCAACTCAAAAGAACCCACTGATTGTGGTCCTGCCGCACAGTTGTTGCTGGTGAAAACACTCAGTGACATAGAGCTCTGGGGCCCCGGCCATGAGGATGGGAAAGTACCCCAGGGAAGCCTATCAGTGCCTATGGTCAGCCAAGATGTGGCAGGCAGCTGCCCTCCATGGTGGAGTTCCTTTGTCCAGTGCTCAAGTGTCAATTTTTTTCTATGCAATTCAAGGTGGGTAAATATTTATAACAATAGTGTACCTTTTCTCTTGTTAATCTGTCTTTTGTTAGTTTAATTCATAGGCCTCTAGACATTGAACCTAAAAAAGGCAGAAAAAAAGTTTTCCTCTCTGACAATTTAACCTGTGAGGCTCTGTGTCTACCAATACCTCCTTTACTACACTAGCTATGGTGATTATAGTTTCCACTTTAGAATCGTACCTGGTGATAAGGAGTCTATTCCCAAATATGGGTAAAAGTACCAGTACGTTATATGAAAGTTAATTATACAATTTGGGTCATTCTTGTTATATCCAACAAAATCAAAGTCAAGAGATTAGGGGAAAAGCACTCAGGACACATAGCACCAGCTCCAAGAATTGAATTTTCCATAAATCCAGCTGCTGAAATGTTTTTCTGTAACCATAAGACCAGTTTTACCTAGTAGCTGCTGAAGTGACCTGCTGTGACTTAAATACTAGTTTTACCGACCTGCCATCACTCACCAGAGATTGGCAACTCCCTAAAGCTTTTCTCATATCAATGAACTTTCTTTAAAAACAATATACATTTCTCTTTCTAATAAAACACCTTCTCTGTGTTCTTTGGATGTACAGAAGACCATGCTCATTTGTCTATATGCCTTGAATTGTAGTTCTGTGATTGCTAAATAAAACAAGTAGAGATGGATTCTGTGTTTATTTTGACTTTACATTCTTTGTGTCAGAAGTGGGATTGAAAGCCAACACACTCTGGAGAGATCAACAGCCTGGAGAACTACAGCGTCAGGTACACACACACACTCTGGCCCTATGAACACTTCATATACATATATATATATATATATATATATATAGAGAGAGAGAGAGAGATTTTTATTAAATCATAGCTGTGTACATTAATGCAATCATGGTGTACAGTGTGTTTGTTTCGTATACAATCTGAAATATTTTCATCAAACTGGTTAACATAGCCTTTATGGCATTTTCTTGATTATTATGTAAAGACATTTATATTTTGCATTCAGTAAGTTTCACCTGTACCCTTCTAAGATGCACCGTAGGTGTGGTCCCACCAATTACCCTCCCTCCACCCATCCTCCCCACTCTCCAATCCCCACAATCTTATGAGAGAGGTGCCATCGTTATCTTCAATTCACAGATGACATAATTAACTTAACCAAAGTTATTTGGCCAATTAGTAGTACGACTATCATTCAAGCTTGAGAATTTTTGCCCCAGCACCCTCTCTGGTGACTGACACATTCTGTTGCCTTTGTTTTCTCTAAAATAAATAAATAAACATAAAAAGCAAGACATTAAAACGCAGTACCGGAGAAAATAACTTTTAACAAAGTAAGATAGGTAGGAAGAAAGAAAGAAAAAGAGGACCACAAAACAATCAGACATCAAATAATAATTTGGATGTAATAAACAATGATATTATCTATCAATAATATTATAAATTGAATGTGAATGGACTAAACTCTCTAATCAAGACACAAAGAGTGGATGAATGGAATAAAAAAACAACAGTGCATCCGTATGTTGTCTGTAAGAAATACACTTCACTTACAGTCACACACAGAGGGATGGAAAATGATATTGCGGCCAGTGGAAGCCAAAAAAGAGCAGGCGTAGCTATGCTTCTACCAAATAAAATATATTTCAAAACAAAAATCATGCAAGGAGGTGAAGAAAGTCATTCTATATTGAGAAAGAGGTCAATTCAACAAGAAAATGTAACAATTATAGATATATATGTGCTCAACTCTGGAGCACCCAGATATAAAAAGTATTGACATACCTAAAGAGAGAGATAGAATCTAATACAGTAATCACTGGAGACCTCGATATTCCACATTGGGGAGATCAGTGAGAGAGAAAACCAATAAAGAGACACTGGGCTTAATCTGCACTACAGACCAAATGTGACTGATAGGTAGTTTACAGAACGTTTCATCCAACAGCTGCAGAACACACGTTCTGAATCATACTCAATATGGCACTGTCCATTAGGCAACAAAAGAAGTCTTACTTAACAAATTAAAAAAAAAACTGAAATCAAACCAGTATTTCTTCTGATCATAGGAGAATAAAACTAGAAATCAGTAACAGGAGACTCCTCAAAAAAACTGAAAATAGAAATACTATATGATCCAGCAATCCCATTGCTGGATATATACGCAAAGGAGGGAAAATCAGTACATTGAAAAGAAATCTTGGCCAGGCAGAGTGGCTCACGCCAGTAAACCTAGCACTGTGGGAGGCCAAGGTGGGTGGATTACTTGAGCTCAGGAGTTCAAGACCAACCTGAGCAAGAGTGAGACCCCCCATCTCTACTAAAAATAGAAAAACTAGCCGGGCATGGTGGCACATGCCAGTAGTACCAGCTACTTGGGAGGCTGCTGCAGAGGTTGCTCAAGCCCAAGAGTTTGAGGTTGCTGTGAGCTATCATGCCATGGCAGTCTACCCAGGGTGACAGAGTGAGAGTCTATCTCTAATTGAAAAAAAAAAAGAGAAATCTGCACTCCCATGTTTATTGAAGCACTATTCATAATAGCCAAGATTTGGGATCAACCTAAGTGTCTATCAACAGAGCAATTAATAAAGAAATTGTGGTGTACACATACAATGGAATATTATATAGCTATAAAAAATAATGAAATCCTGCCATTTGCAACAACATGGCTGGACTTGGAGAACATTATGTTCAGTTAAAAAGCTAAGCACACAAATACAAATATCACATGTTCTCACTCATATGTCAAAGCTAAATAATAAAAACGATCTCAGGGAGACAGAAAAGAATGAAAGTTACAAGATGCTGCGAAGGATAGTGGGAGTAGGATATAGTGGGGATGGTTTATGGGTACAAAAGTATAGTTAGATAGTTAGAATGAATAATATTTCATAACACAACAAAGTGACTGTAAGTTAGGATATACTTTAAAATAGCTAAAAGATTGGAATTTGAATGTCCCTAACACAAAGAAATGATAAATGCCTATGGAGATGGATACCCTAATCACCCTGATTAGATTCATTCACACTGTATGCCTGAATCAAAACATCGCATCTGCCCTATAAAGTTAAGCTATGTACAACTATTTTGTAACAATGTGTAATGCCCATAATAATTATATATTTTTAAAAATGGTGTTTCCTGTAGTTGTGCCACTTGGAGAAGCCTTAATAAAACATTGTATTACTTGATTGACCAGAAAAGTCAAAGAGCTGTCTAGATTTTTATGCAGGCACACACACACACACACACACACACACAACTTCTCCTAGTAAAAGATCAAGGTGAAAGTTAATCCATATTTCATTTAGTCTCTATAAATTGTGCTTGTTCACGAATGGTTAGAGAAGGAGGATGGGGGATGGATGAGTAAATAAACCAATAGATATTATAAAGTCAATTTAGGATACTGAAGAAAGAGATTCTATTTAAAGTAATATGTTTCTTTAACAGGGAGATAATTTAACAGATAAATCCTACTGAAAAGGAGAGAAACATTCATTGGGAGCAAATTCCAACATCTGATTGACAGGCTGCTGTTTGGAGACTTAATCTGCATCCAAAGGCTTGTCTCCCATGTAGGGAATTGGCTGAAAAGAGAACACTGTGCCCAGTGCCCTGGGAAGAGAACATACCCTGCGGCACAACTGGCATCGGCTATCCGGTTTGCTAATCGGGTCTCTGACAACCATCTAGGGCATTGCCACCTTTTTTGGGGTTCACTTTTCTCCAATCTCACTTCCACCATCTTAGTTTTAGCCCTCATTTCTCAGCAAGGTTCTCGTAATATCTTCTCCTCAGATATGTTCCTCACATCTCTCTTACATTTGGTAACAAATGAAGCCTTCAAAATACAAAGCTGATCTAATGAATATGTGTGTGGGTATCTACACATACACACATAGGTGCAAGTATGTGTCTAATACATATGTGCACAGACACATAGATCCATTAAAAATATACACATACTTAAAAAAGGAAGAATCATATAAAAACATGGCATTTATGTCTAGTTGGTGGGAATATGAGTACTTGATTACCTTTTTCTTTTTTTTTATATTTTCTAAGTTACCTGCTTATCTGTTCATTAATCTAATTTTTAAAAAAAACCTTAAAATGTAGAAGATTTTGCCTTTGCTTTTTTCGGTGTTAGAAAAACAGAAAATATAGGGGGATATCTAATGAAATGAGAAAATGTTGACATAGTTGTTCATTTTTAAAGTGTTTATAAAAAATGTGTGTGTGTGTGTGATTCTGTCTATCTGTATAAAATTACATTTTCTTTTAGACAGTACCTTGTCACCCTGGGTAGAGTGCCATGGCATCATCATAGCTCATAGAAACCTCAAACTCTTGGACTCAAGTGATCCTCTTACCTCAGTCTCCTTGGTAGCTGGGATTGCAGGCACCCTAAGGCCCAGCTAGGTTTTTGTATTTTTAGTAGAGATGGAGTCTCACTCTTGCCCACACCGGTCTTGATCTCCTGAGCTCAAATGATCCATTTGGCTTCCCAGAGTACGAGGATAACACGTGTAAGCCACTGTGCCTGGCCTTAAAATTACATTTTATATATAAATTATATCAATGCTATCACCTAATGATGACCTTAGGTGGTTGAGGGCTTGGTAATTTCATTTGTGCTTTAGCTATACTTTGCCTGCTTTAGCTATACTTTGCCTATAGTGTTTATGTCTATTTGTTCAATATACATGTAATCTCCCCACTAAGTGTGATTCTCTGCAGCAAGAATATAATACGTGTATTACATGCATAAAGGATATAGCAAGCCAATTGATGATATTTCTAAAACTGGTAATATTTTCTTGATTTCCACAGGAATACTTCTGACAGGCCTAAAAAGTAACATCATTAAAACATCATTTTTTCAATCTGAAATGAAAATTTGCTTAATTCTATCAAAGAGTCAAAGTCCCTTGTAACATCCTGGACAGTTTTGGAGCCAATTATGCGCAATAAATTTTCTTTGTGACAGCCTGCAAACAGAGGCTCTTCAATTAAGCTGCAAAGTAGGCAAGGAGTCAAAATATTATACTGGGTAAATTTACAACCCTGGTACCAGAGTGGAAGAGAGTGATGTACAGTCCATTATGAAATAACAAGTTAGATGGCCAAACACTGACATTCCTTTCCCAGAGTAGGAACTATGTGACATTTCTGAAGAGGGACTAAAGGTTATATAATTAGGATATATGATATTATTTTGTATGTATTTTATACCCATTTGTGTAGTCTCTTCCCTCAAATTTGAAAAACTCTTGGAAGAAACAAGTAGGTTTATAACTGATATAATAAGAGTCCTGAGAGTGTGAAGGAAAAGGGTGATGGCGGGAGCAGTGGCTCACACCTATAATTCTAGCACTCCGGAAGGTTGAGATCAGAGGATAGCTTGAGATCAGAACTATTAAATTAAAAAAAAAGAAAAAGTAGTCTGGGCGGGGCAGATCACACCTATAATCCTAGCACTCTTGGGAGGCTGAGGTGAGAGGATTGCTTGAGTTCAGGAGTTTGAAACCAGAATGAACAAGAGCGAGACCCCATCTCTACTAAAGACAGAAAAAATTAGCCAGGCATTATGGCAGGCACCTGTAGTCCCAGGTACTTGGGAGACTGAGGCAGAAGGACTGCCTGAGCCCAGGAGTTTGAGGTTGCTGTGAGCTAAACTGACGCCATGGCACTCTAGCCTGGGCAACAGAGTGAGACTCAGTCTCCAAAAAAAAAGGAAATAAAGAAAGAAAAGAAAAAGAGTAATGATGATGATCTTGGAGCACAGGTGAAGAAGGTTAGTCCAAGCTAGAAGGAAGAAATAGGCAAGAAAGACTACAGAGGATGGAGAAGAGCGTAGCTCATTGCGTAGTACGAGAGTAAAAGAAGGCAACCGGAAATAAGGAACTTGGAATTTTATGTTGATCGCTGTAGGGAATCACTAAGTGATAATAAGCAAGGATAGGACATGGTCAGATTTGCATTCTAAAGGAGGGGCGAGCCATTTAAGAGGTACTTGTGGTGTTGACTCAGCAAATATGTACAAGAGGGGCTCTATTAATCATTACATAATATTTAGGAGTACAAATCTACTTGATTTGCTGATAAACAGAACACAGATGGTAAAGGAAAGGAAAAGACTTTAGAATGATTCCTACAATGGCCATATCATTCCTGACGGGAAATGTAGGGGGAAGGAGCAAGTTTCCTGAGGAGGGTGGGGGTGTTAGGCGCTTTTGCAGTTCTGTGGAGTTTGAGTTGTCTATAGAGCACGCATGTAGAGGTACCTGATAAAGAATAGGTACCTACTATGTACAATTAGGAGAGAGATCTGGGTTGGGTCTCTAAATTTTAGAGTTATAGAGTTTGAAACAGAAGACACAAAAATGGAAAAGATGGTCCAGTTTGATTGCGTGGAATTAAAAGAGATTTGAAGACACAACTTCAACATATTAGGTATCTATCAGCTGAGAGAGAGTTGGCTCATGGGAGAAGCTGAAAAAGACTATCTAAAGAAGAATATCACGAAAGAATGAAATCAGGGGGAGAAAAAGGAGAGATTTCAAAAAAGGAGGAATCAATGGTTTGTAATGCTATGATGACACAAAATAAGGGCCAGGATGTGGGCACTGGATTTGGCAACTAAAAACCAATGACCTTTATGAGCAGTTTCCATGGAGGCGTGAATGTGGAAGCTATGTTACAGTAGATTGAGGCACTCAGGGAAGATAAGCCCTTGTACACAACAGCTATAGATTTTTTTTTTTTTTTGAGACGCCTGGCTGTAAAGAGAAGGAGAAAGATTAAGTAATTTCTAGAAACATCAATGGAATCAAGGTAATTATTTTCATATTTTCTTATAATAGGAGGAACTTAACCATCATGATGTGAGGAAGAAAAGACACCACCCTTACCCAAATAAACAGAAGAGAAAGACAGAGGAAGATACAAAGAAACAGAAAAAAACCTTTGTATCTACCACACCATTGTAATTTCAAGGATTGCTTTCCTTTAACTGAAGCGGTACATGTTCATTCTCCTGTGTTTATGAGGTAGCACAGTGTCCAGGCCATAGTAGAGGTTAAAATACACGTTTGATGAATAAATAGGGGAAGGGAACAACAGGAGTAAAGAAAGTAGTGACAAGTAACTGTAACAGAGAAGGCATAAATTGAGGGAATTGTTGCTTGATGGTTCATTTTCCCTGTGAAATAATGTGGCTCATCTGCTTAGGGCAAGGGTAAAGGCTACAGGAGAAAGATTAGAGGCAGGTCATTGCCCCGACGGTGAAGGAAGCTGACTGAGGTGCTCAGAGGTCGTGCCAGGTGGTGCTGACAATGAGGCGAAGACAAGAAGCCTTGCACAGGCTTGGCGACCAAAGCTCAGTGAGTCGGGCGCTAGCCACATATACCAAGGCTGGAGAGTTTGAGCCCAGCCTGGACCTGCTAAACACCAATAACAACAACAACAACAAAAATAGCTGGGTGTTGTGGCAGTGCCTGTAGTCCCAGCTTCTTGGGAGGCTGAGCCAAGAGAATCACTTAAGCCCAAGAGTTTGAGGTGGCTGTGAGCTGCGACGTCACAGCCCTCTACCCAGGGCAACACAGTGACATTCTGTCTCCAAAAAAAAAAAAAAAGAAGAAGAAGCCATGCACCATATATGTAGGTCAGTGCAGAAAAAAAGAGGGAGTTTTTTTTTTTTATTGCAACAGGATATTAACTGATTAGAGAATGTAAGTGAACTAGGAGGGGACTCCAATGTGGGAGAAATTGAAGGTGACACCTGACGAAAGTTTCTCTCTGAGTCAAGAACTGATGTGTGAAGCAAATGAAGGAGCTAAGAGGATGGACAGCTGTGGCCAGAGAGGGGCATGTTAAATTGCACAGCGGGATCAGGTCATGATGACAAATCACAGGTCACAGATCTGGATGTAAGTGGAGAAAGCATAGTAGAAGTAAAGGTCACTAGATACGAGAGTGGTTATGGAGCTGGAGGCTGGGGTGATGGGTGGCTTATGCACGTGGACTTTGAGGTTACCCAGGACAAGGGCAGGTCACAGCCAGGTGCCAAGGTGTTCAGTGATAGATGGTAGCTGATAATGCTACATAGCATGGTAGATAGCAACAATGAAGTAGGTGGGGAGATGATATGGCCAAATGAAATGGTCTCAAAAGAAAGAATTTTCTTTCTTTTTTTTCTTTTTTTGAGACAGAGTCTCAAGCTGTCACCCTGAGTAAAGTGCTGTGGCATCATAACTCATAGCAACCTCCAATGCCTGGGCTCAAGCGATCCTCTTACCTCAGCTTTTCTTTTTTTTTTTTTTTTTTGAGACAGAGCCTCAAGCGGTCACCCTGGATAGAGAGCTGTCACATCACAGCTCACAGCAACCTCCAATTCCTGGGCTCAAGCAAGTCTCTTGCCTCTGCCTCCCAAGGGACTACAGGCGCCTGCCACAACACCCAGCCATTTTTTGGTTGCAGCCGTCATTGTTTGGCCAAATTCGAACTCACCAGCTCAGGTGTATGTGGCTGGCGCCTTAGCCCGTTGAGCCACAGGCACCGAGCCAGTTTTTCTATTTGTAATAGAGAAGAGGTTTTCCCTTTTGCTCAGGCTGGTCTCAAACTCATGACCTCAAGCAATCCACCCACCTCCGCCTCCCACAGTGCTAGGATTATAGTCCCGAGCCATCACACCCAGCCAAGTTTTCTTTATTTTAAAAAAGGCACAAAGGTTTTGACATGGCAGTGGAGATCGTGATCATGTAAACCCATCTTATTTCACCTGAAGTATCAGGGGAATAGGAGATAAGTCACCTCCTACCTACATTGCTTGAAGGGGGTTCACCAATTTGAGGATAAACCCAGATTACAAAAATGAGTCAGAAATCCTTAATGCAAGATCACTCAATGGACTTGTGTGATTCCTCTAAAATGGTGTTTTCTTAGGAATGAGAATCAGCAAGTTGCATTCACCTCTAATACTGCGACATTGTACACTACACAGCTGCACCTTCATACGAGCCGTATTCCCTCTAATACCGTGACATCCTACTGTGCACCTCCATACGAGCCGCATTCACCTCTAATACTGCCACATCCTACTGTGCACAGTTGCACCTTCATACAAGCTGCATTAACCTCTAATACTGTGACATCCTACTGTGCACAGCTGCACCTCCATACAAGCTGCATTCACCCCTAATACTGTGACATCCTACTGTGCACAGTTGCACCTCCATACGGGCCACATTCACCTCTAATACTGTCACATCCTACTGTTACAGCTGCACCTACATAGTTTTTTCAGGAAAGCTAACCAACCAACTCCGGTATAAAATCTAAACCCTAATTAGCAGGTCTAAATCCTCCTAATATTTAGAAGCTAATGTTTAAAGCAGCACAAAGGACATTTTGTTGGCAAACATTGGAATTTTCCTTCATTCCTCATTCACTGCTAGGGATTTGAGAGTAACCTTAAGACTCTCCTTCCATCTGTCCTGCAAATCTTTCTGTCTGATGACTCTGCTCTCTCTTTTTCTTTGACATAAAAGCTAAACTACTTGGGATTAAAAAAAAGAAAAAACAGAATCTAGATCAGGTGTGGTGTCTCACACCTATAATCCTAACACTCTGGGAAGCTGACGCCAGTGGATTGCTTGAGTTCAGAACTTTAAGAACAGCCTGAGCAAGAGAGAGACACCCCCCCCATCTTTACTAAAACCAGAAAAATGAGCCAGGCATTGTGACACATGCCTGTAAACCCAACTACTAGGGAAACTGAGGGAAGAGGATCACTTGAGCCCAGGAGTTTGAGGTTGCTGTGAGGTGTGATGGCATAGCACTCTACCCTGGTAAAAGAGTGAGACTCTCTCAAAAAAAATTTAAAAAAAAAACAGAATCTACATTGCAAAGTGATTAGAGAATGCCTTAAATTGCAATTTGTATAAAAACAAATATACTCTAGAAAAGCACTTCCTCCTTGTATACAACAGGAATAAAAGGATTTTTGTGATCTTACGAAGCTAACCTTTGTGAGGTTAACATCCCAACATCTTATTACCCTTGCTAATGTTATCTCTGGACTTTATAATAGTAATATTCTGTTGGTTATCATGGATCATCTGCTTCAGTCTTTTATGAGCTACTCTGAGATATTTAGAAGGTCATTACATTGGGAGGAAGGTTACGTTAGACACTTTTGGTAGGTTAAGGCCGGATTTTTGAGTAATCAGTGTCCAAGCTGGGACCTGAAGAAGAATGTATGTTTAGGGAACTGAAGACTGCAAGAAATTTAGTATTTCTAGATCTTGGAGAGCACAATAGGAAATGGAAAAGAAACTGGAAGATGTTAGGTAGCAGCTTTGTAAACCATGTTGAAGAATGCTGTTTGTATTTTCCCTTGGAGGAATGGAATAGAGTTTCTGTTGATCTCTGCTTCTTCTAGAGCACTCTGTGGGTGATGTGGACTGCAGCATCCAGAGAGAGAGGGTACGGCTATCGAGTGCATCATACCCTCTATAGTATCTGCACCCACATGCACGTACACACATAGCTCACTTCCCTAACTGAGGGCTCTTAAGTCTTCTAGTAATTATCAGAGCAGAAAATAAAGCAGTGCATCTGCCCTCAGCCGGTTGGCCTTAACATATCACCAGTAGAAAGGTCTGTAGGGAAACTGACCCATAGGTTCTGCATAGCCTTTTTTGATGGAGTCCTGGTAAGTGATAAGAATTAGAAAGCTAAAGAGTTGGGTAGCTGGAGAAGGAAAAGTGTAATGTTAACAGTGTTACCTGGGCATTAAAAAAATCTAGTGCTGTTACTCTTCAGAGACAACAGGGTTTCCTAAATGACTTGCAGTGAGGTCACTGCCACAGATAAATGTAAGATTGAAAGTTTAGCATGATTATTATGTTAGGTTTGTGAATCCAAGTGCGATTTGCTTTCCTATTCTGTTCTCTCTGAGAAGCTTAAATTGGTTATGTGACAAAGGGTGATGTCATGTTTGGAAGGCACCATTAGGTAAATAAGAGGCTGTTCTATTTCTTCTTGATCACCTTCCTTTTTAAAGTAGGCACTTTTATTTCAATTACCATGAGATCACATAGTGGAAAGACGTATTCCCAGAGGGGCATACACTTATAGCACTATGGTGTACTTAGCAGGCAAATCCAAGGCATACTCATGCCCAAGTCAATTACTCCTATAAGTCCCAAAATACCTAAATAATTTTAAGATGGTTTTCTAATAAACACAAGAACAAAACAGACTTTCTTCACAAAATATCAAAGTGGTTTGAGCCCTGGGATGTTGCTAAGACATTGTTATTACTGTCTTTTCAGAGAAGAAGGAGAGAATCTGAGGTCTATTGAATGCCTGATGTCTATCAGCTGCTCAGGTGGGTGCTTTTTACAAACTGTGCATAAACTCTGCATAAAAGGCACTATTATTATCTTCAGCATATACAGTGGGAAAGGGTTGAGTCATCTGACCAAGAGCCTGCATAGTAATCGGTGTTGTGTGCAGTTCTGAAACCCCAGTCATTTTGTTTCTGAGACACAAGTTCTATCACTGCACCACATTTCTATTTTAGTGACCAGATATACCTATTTTTCTAACCTGGAAAGATTGTATTCATCATCCGCAGCCTCCTGAATTTGCCAACTACCATATACAATGGATTACCTGAGAGATTATTTAGTCCTTAGCTTTATTTATTTATTTATTTATATTTTTATTTTCTTTTTGAGACAGAGCTTCAAGCCATCGCCCTGGGTAGAGTGCTGTGGCATCACAGCTCAGAGCAACCTCCAACTCCTGGGCTCAATTGATTGTCCTGCCTCCTCCTCCCAAGTAGCTGGAACTACAGGCACCTGCCACAACACCCAGTTATTTTTTGGTTGCAGCCATCATTGTCTGACGGGCCCAGGCCAGATTCGAACTCGCCAGCTCAGGTGTATGTGGCTGGCACCTTAGCTGCTTGAGCTACAGGTGCTGAGCCTACTCCTTGGTTTTAAATAATCATAAACTTTCTACTTTCCTTCAGGTTTTGGATTTTTTGTTTAGACAGAGTCACCTGTCACTGGATACAGTGCTGTGGCGTCATCACAGCTCACAGCTACCTCAAACCCCTGGATTCAAGTGATCCTCCTGCTTCAGCCTCCTGAGTAGCTGGGACTATAGGTGCCCCCTAGGACACTAGCTAATTTTTTTTATTTTTAGTAGAAACAGGATCTCATTCTTGCTCTGGCTGCTGCAGAACTCCTGAGCTCAGGCAACCCACCTTCCTCGGCCTCCCAGAGTGTTAGGATTACAGGTATGAGCCACTGTGCTGGACCTTCCCTGGGAGTTGAAAGTATAGTAGGTTGATGGCTCCTGACTGATAATGTTTTCATTCTCTTTGACAAAAAAGAAAGAATAACAAAGGCAACATACTCAATTTTGTAATAAAGTTTAAAGTTATTCATGTAAAGGTGTTTCATGATTATAACTTTTCTCCCCAACCCAGGTGTGTGTGTTTGGATTTCTTTTTCTTTTTTAATGAAATAATAGAGATAGTAGAAGGTAGCTTGCTTTTTAATGTGCTTGCTTAATAAAGAAAAAAAGTGGGTAAATCAAAATAAAAGAATATAAAGTACTAACATAGATTTTGTAAATTCAAAACATATTAAAAATATCAGAATAAAAAACAGGTTTCTATACCCCAATTTCTTGTTCAAATTTGTTAGGTACTTCTACCTTGACCATAAATACTATCTTGGGCAGGCCTGATACCTTCTGTGCTCACACTTGGTTAATAAGTCATTCTTTGGTCACATTCAGTCATAATCACATACAGTTCTTGGTAATTAACATCTTAAGGCTTGTCAATAGTCCAAACCCCACACTCTGCTGAAATTTTCCTCCCCCAGCTCAGGCCTGCACCAGGAGGGAAGGTGGCAGCAGGGAAGGGAGAGAGCGGGAAAAACCTTTTCTTTTTGTCTTTTTAGCTATCCTCTATCCCTCCTCCCCTCAGAGACATATTGAGCTGTGGCTTCTAACTACCAAATTTGGAGGGAAAAGGCAGTGAGAATCAAACAGAGGAATGCTTTTAATTAATGGCATAGGTAGAATCTGGCTTTTGTTTTCTCTGCCCGTGGTGATGTTTAAAGCTAATTCTTTCTCTTATGAAGGTTTTCATGTTATCTGGCTGCATTTCTGCCTCTGGAAATTTTGCTCAGTGGCCTAGCACATTCAAGTCCTAAATAAAAAGCTAATGAGTAAGGGGCGGCACCTGTGGCTCAAAGGAGTAGGGCGCCAGCCCCATATGCAGGAGGCGGCGGGTTTAAACCCAGCCCTGGCCAAAAAAGTGCAAAAAAAAAAAGCTAATGAGTACCTATAGTAAGTGTGTCACACAATGTGGCAGGACATTTATCCAAACTCCTAAACATAAAAGGACATATTAGAAAATACATTTTCAGTCTCAATAATCTTAACTTTAAATTTTCAATTTATTTTATTATAAATGTTTACTTTACAAGGTGATTGCTGTTATGAAAAAGAGATAGGCCATTAATAGTCTCATTTCCCAGATGCTATTTAGTCCACACTATAAATCATGTTAGCCCCAAGGTAATGTGAACTTTGAACTTGCATACAGAAAAACTATCTTTAGATAGTATGCATTCTAATTCTTGAAATAAACTTGCCCATAAATTATAATTTAAGGCAGATTAGGTATGCTTACCATGTTTAATTCAGTTGAATTTCAGAAGAAGATCTAAGGAATTTATGGAAAGAGAAATTAAAGTGATTTAGTATTAGAGCAGTTTGGTATCTCTTGAACTTTAAACTTCCACATCATAGTACAAAGTTGCTTCTAAGATAAGAAATAGAATAAATTCTCTCCTAAGGTCACACCTGGAATCCTTGTTGCCTACAGGCTGACTCAACTGAGATCATGGCGTTCAATGGTACTTGGAAGATAGTCAAGAATGAGAACTATGACAAGTTCATGGAAAAAATGGGTAAAGATTTCATTCCTTCATGGCTCATTCTTTGCTTTCTTACAGATACTTTTCTTTCCAATTCATAAAGCTATAGGCTTAGGGATGGCTGCTGAGGTGATGATGGTGGAGATCTAAGAGGTGCAATGGTTCAGAGGAGGGAAACTGTATTCTCACTTCTTATATTACGAAGAATCCACTGTCTCACTAGTGGAAGAAGAGTTCTGTCCTCTGAAAAAAGATCCAGGTTTCCTTCACTCTTTAACTATTGACTGTACCTCTATCATTGAAAACCGCATTGTGTTGTTGTTGTTTAGAATGAGAAAATAGTATGTAATGATAACTTCCAGATTTTAAAACATTAAATTCTAGGGGATGGGAAAGCAAAGACCATATCATGAAGCAGTAGAAAGGCATTATATCAAAATTTATAGCTCTAAATACATTGGATTTAATTTGTATTGCTGCTTTTAAAACTTTGAAAATAATCTTGAGAAGCTATGTGTTTTCTTTGAGTATTTTCATTTAACTGATTTATAAATCTATACCAATACTCTGGCAGTCCATGTACTGCACAAGTTGGGCAAATAAATTTGTGTCATTCCCCTAAAAGAAAAATCTGCATGAATACATCCTATACTTTAGAGATTCCAAGTTTAAATTTATAAAACTTCTGCATTCTTGTAAGAATACATTTGGCTATAAAATTTGCCAATTTTCCCATTTTTATGTCAGTCAGACAGAGTTCAAAATTTAAAATCCATTATGGACAGTAAAGAGGCATTTAAGAAAAAAGTGCTAAATACTCAGAATTAAAGTTGTACTTACTTGTAAATACATGAATATACCTTTTACACCTTTATTTGATATTTATAGAATTATGATTTACTTAGCACGGAAACAAAAAGTTTATTTCTCTTATTGAAATTGCTCAGCTCTAAGATTCTAGAATTCTGCACTTCATTTAATTTTTCTTAGGTTTTAGTAAAATAGCTTGAATTAGTTTTCTTGATCTGACTGAGTTTGAGTTTTTCCTTCAGAAGCTATCTGAAAGTTCTTGCTCAAAAGCAAGGCTATCAAGTTTTCTTTTTCACTGACAAAATAAAGAAGAACAAATAAATAAAACATACCTTGGAAAAACAAACACTTTCTATAGCATTTTGCTTTATTTTTTCCAATGTCTTTCCTTTTACAGGTATTAACGTAGTGAAAAGGAAGCTTGCCGCTCATGACAATTTGAAACTGATAATTACACAAGAAGGAAATAAATTCACAGTCAAAGAATCAAGCAATTTTCGAAATATTGACATTGTTTTTGAACTTGGTGTCACCTTTAATTACAGCCTAGCAGATGGAACTGAACTCACTGTAAGAAATTTTTTATAAATAATTCATTCTTGAGTTTTCTACTCAATAATAAAATGATTTGTTTTCTAACGTTGGACAGTCTAATTAAAACAGGTCTCCTTCATATATTAAAGAAGCCAGTGATGTTTCTCCACATTATATATTGCCCAATATGTAAAATAATGCTTTTATTTTCATACTCATATGTGAAGAATCTGGATTTAACAATAAGAATTTGAAAAATATCCTTAAACAACTAAGTGCAGGCCTGTTCATAAAGAAATTTAAAGCTCAGTGTTTTCCACTTTATACTTCTGACAGCAATGAAACCTTTTAGAGTTATATAACTTCAATGAAATAGCTATTTAATAAGTATAGTAAAATAATACAATAAATGAATAAAGTAACGAATGAGTAACCAAATGGAAACATCTAATGCTATATTGTAGATCACTGCGACTGTACCTTTTCAGGTTTAAGATAAAAAAATTTAGGAAGTCACCATTTGCAATGGATTTTTTAAAAAACTGTTTTTAGCCTCAGCATTTATTCTGGTTAAATTATACATATGTGTGCTTGCAATGACACTTGAACTGCTGAATATTTTATCAATTATGTCATTCTTTAATCACTACCACCAGAACATAAATTAAAACAGGTACAGGGTTTTTAGCCTCTCCATGAAACTAACTTAAACCATGACTAAATTTCTGAATACTCTTTTTTCTTTGTTTTTGTTTGTGAGTCAGAGTTTCACTATATTGCCCTAGCTAGAGTACTGTGGCATCATTATAGCTCACTGGAAACTCAAACTCCTGTGCTCAAGTGATCCTCTTGCTTCAGCCTCCCAAGTAGTACAACTACAAGTATCTGCCCACTACACCTGGTTAATTTTTGTATTTTTAGTAGAGATAGGGTATCAGTCTTGCTCAGGCTAGAATTGAACTTTTGAGCTCAAGTGATCCTCCTGCCTCGGCCTCCCAGAATGCTAGGATTATAGGCATGAGCCACCATGCCTGGCCTAGATACTCTTTTTAACATGAAAGATCTAGAAAAGCATTCCTGCTCATCTGCCTTATAATTCAGCATATGCAAATTATCAAGGGAGATAAGCATGATGGTTATCAACACACACTCTAGAGCCCCATGGCCTAGGTTCCATCCTGACTGTGCGATTTTGGGTAATCTATTGTGGAGATTTTACAATCTCCACTTCTGTAAAGTAGAGATAATAGTATCTAACTCATAGGGCCACTGTGAAGATTAAATGAAAAAGTGGATCTATAGGGCTGGGCACAGTGGCTCATGCCTGTAATCCTAGCACTCTGGGAGGCAAAGGTGGGTGAATTGCCTAAGCTCAAGAGTTCAAGACCAGCCTGAGCAAGAGGAACACCCCATCTCTAAAAATAGCAAGGTGTTGTGGTAGGCACTTAATAGTCCCAGCTACTGGGAAGGCTGAGGCAAGAGAATCACTTATGCCCAAGAGTTTGGGGTTGCTGCTCACTATGATGCCACAGCACTCTAAGAAGGATGACAAAGTGAAACTCTGTCTCAAAAAAACCAAAGTGGATCTATAGAATACAGAATGGTACCTGATATAGGTAAGGACCAAATAAATGCCTTGTTATTGTTGTTTTTCTTCTTATTCTTATTTAGGGGACCTGGACTCTTGAGGACAATAAACTTGTTGGAAAATTCAAACGGATAGACAATGGAAATGAACTGAATGCTGTCCGAGAAATCCTAGGTGGTGAACTAGTCCAGGTGCGTTGTACAAAAGATCTGTAACTATTTTCCAAAGGCAAAAATGATTACATAACAATAATTTTTGTCATTGCTGAGATATATCTTCCACGAATAGACTATTTCTTCTTGTGTGAAACTTAACTATTTTAAAAATACAGTATGGATATTTTCTGATGCTTATTTAATGAAGAGAACCTATATATGTATATGTCAAATAATCAGTGCCTACTTTAACTGAAAATGTAAATGACTACAAACCAAAATGTGTTTTCAATGGTGTATCCTATATCTATATGAAATGTTGCTATTAACTGCAAGAAAAAATAGTATAAACTCATTTAAACCTGTAATAATACCAATATTTTTCTTAATTTAGACAAATCTTAATGGTAAATTCTTCTACGTTTGTAAACCCATTTCAGACTTACGTGTATGAAGGAGTAGAAGCCAAGAGGATCTTTAAAAAGGATTGAACATTATTCTTGGAGCACAGCCTGGAATAAGAGCCAGATAGAAGATCTATATTGTATAGAGAAGAACTGTTTCTCTCTCCCCATCATTTACTCACTGATTAGGCCTTTTGTAAACATTAGTATATTTCCATTCTTGCCAAAGCAAAAAAAGTAAAAGCTAATTAGTATTTAATTGTTTTTAACATTCTCTAAGATATACATTCATTGGTGTTTAAAAAAAAATTGCACCTTTTTTAAAGCAGAAAAATAAATATTGTTAATATTGTTCCCATGCTCCTTTGAAGGTAGCCTCGCCTTTAAAAAAATAAAAAAAGCAATGTGCCTATGCATTGATAGATTTTTTTTTTCTTTTCAAATTTGGCAAACTAAAAACATGGGATGAATGTCACTTTTTAAAATCTTGTATTGTTTGCAACTAATTTCCTTGGTAATAACTACTATTATAATAGTAACATATTGCTCAACCAGAAAACTTAGAAATAAGAAAAGCAAATGCAAAATAAATTTTCCATAAACCTTCACTCCAGAGGTAATGATAATGCATTCTGATTTTAATAGATATTCTCCTAGTCTTCTTTTCTGGGTGTAGATATTTCCCAATATATACCACTTTGCAGAAGATGACAGGAAACAAATGACATGCTAAGTTACATGTTTGTATTGTATTTTTCTGCACTGTCAATAATTCTTAACCTGGTTGAAAATCAAGCTCATCTGATAAACTTTAAAATTTGTGCTTTCTTAATGTCACTCCAAAATATTAGAATCTCTAATAGAACAAGAAATTTTAGAAAATTTCTTGGTGATTTTGATATAGACTGTCCACATTAACCAGTCTTTGAGAACAAAGGGCTAGGGCTATTAGATACCAAAAATGTCATTTTTAACTGCCCCTCCTTCTATTTTTCTTATCACAAATAGTGCCAATTTTTTAGAGCCCCCAAAGTTTCCTTTTTTTCATATTTTCACATGATGTACTATTTTATGAGCTTCAAGCAACTGCATTTTAATAGGATGTATATTATAATGGAAGCTAGGAGAGGGGTCAATTTCTTAAACATTTGAAACTGCCACTGTATAGATTTTTGTTTTGACAAATTATTTGTCATACAGATGTAGTTAATAGCTAACAATTATATAATTCTTACCACTGTTCTAAGTGCTATACGTATGTATATGATACATTCCAATCTAAGAAGAAAAATGTTTGAGTACACAAAGGAAATGAATAGATTAGAGAATATGTAATCTTTTGCAAAAAGAAAACATAAATCCACTGTTCATTTTATAACTTCGTAAAAATCTCCACATGGGAAATAGCAATTATTTAGATTTTTTCAAGGCTTTTTCCATAAAAATTTAATATGTTTTTCATTAAGGTTCAATGTACTTTTACCTCTCTTACTTGTCTACAAATGTACAATAGGAAAAGGGCAGGTATTAATCCCATTTGAGGGTGCAGAGATTAAAACACAAGGAGTTTATTAGCTTTAACATGCTAATGTTGCACAAAGCCCATGATGAACAGAAGAATTAAATGTAGGCCTTGACCTTCTGCCTAGTACATTATGATCTATGCTATTACTGAGTCTGTTATAAACAAAAATATGTGAAGAAAAAAGTTCCTTAATTTTTACTGGCACCTAAAAATAGAACTCCAGATAAGTCAGACTACAAAATAATAGCAATTCAGAGATGGATACTCATCTATTTTTAGCCTGGTACTATATAAATATAAGTAACAAAAATGTGTGCCCTTTTTTTATAGGCAAAATGGAGCAGACTATGTCTTGAACAGACAGGAAACTTTTACACCAAGGAAAGACTTGCACACAAAGTCTGTGTGACAGAGCAAGGTTTGCTGGTAGATTACTTAGTTCCACTGGATCTGTGACATAATTAGCTGGAGATTTTGAGAGAGTCACTTCATCTCTCCCAAGGAAGTTGTTCAATCACCTTTAAAATGAGAGGATCGAACTAGATCTCCAAATTCCTCCAGAGCCCAGACTCTGTGATGTCTGAATAACATTTGGAGATTCTTCCTTTCTTGAGCAGCCTTTTCGGGAAGAGGTAAAAATCATTTATATTATAAAATAAGGCTGATTTCATGGATGTATGGCCTGTGCAGGCTCCAAATGGCCCTGTGCATGGTTTAATATTCTGCTGTTACTGTCTTTAAATATCCAATAATTTTTGAATGAGAAGGCCTGCATTTTCATTTTACACTGGACCCTGCAAATTATGCAGCCGAGCTTATTCCTATGAGTTGACTATTAATAAGTACAAAAGATATTTTCCTATCTTTTTCTCCTCTCTTTCCTAGGAAGAGGAGACTAGTTAGTCTTTCTAACAGGAAGACATCCTATGGACCTTAAAGAGAGGTGAATGGGTGGGTAAAATAGTTGCCTGCTGTACAATGGAAGTAGGAGGGGGTTGGAGGAGATGGGGAAAAGAGGAAGGGTTTAGACAGACATTTCCACTATGAAATGCTGCTTCACCTGCCACTGCTTTCTTTCTCTAACTATCATATAAGAGTGCCACCTACTGGTCAAGAACATGGACTCTTCCAAAGGTTTCAAACGAAGTCATTTGTACATTTTAGTAATAGTCTGGAAGCGTGTTATCAGAAAGGTTTGACATATCATATTCTGAAGTTTAAAATGATAATTACCAAATGCTTCTTCAGTTCCAAATTCCAATACTAAGCAAATCTAATACAAAGAATCCTTTTCTGTCCTCCTGACCAATCTGCGAAAGCTGATTTCATTTATTGAATAAAAAATAATTTTTGAAAAGCAGTATGTGGTGGGCACTGTGGCTCACAACTGTAATCCTAGCACCCTGGGAGACTGAGGAAGGCGGATCACTTTATCTCGGGAGTTCAAGACCAGCCAGAGAGCAAGACCCCATCCTTATAAAAAAAAAAAAAAAAAGAAAAAAAATTAGCTGGGAATGGTGGTTGTGCCTATAATCCCAGTCTAAAGGCTAAGGCAGAAGGATTACTTGAGCCCAGGAGTTTGAGATTGCAGTGAGCTATGATGACACCATCACAGTCTAATCAGAGCAAGACCCTGTCTCAAAAAATGAAAAAACATATAAGAAAAAAGAAAGCATCAGTGCCTGTGGCTCAAAGGAGTAGGGTGCCTGCCCCATATGCTGGAGGTGGCAGGTTCAAACCCAGCCCTGGCCAAAAAAAAAAAAGCACTGTATGTTAGGCATCAAGTATTCAATAATTAACACCATTAACAGAAATATTTAGGTCATCAAGAACTTTCTCAAATGGGTCCAGATTCTCAGGCTTATCTTTGGTCTGAAATACAATATTTAGAAGAGCAGCATCATTTCAACACTGGATAGTCATCTCAGGGAAGGGTTACATTTTTACTCTGTGGAAATGAGGAAAGTTAGGAGACACAGACAAAATCGACAGTCTGATAAAGGATAGTATTCCAGAGAGCTTCTCACATTTGTAATCTATACTGAATGAGGGATCCATTAGATTAAGGATTATCAGAAGTCCTCCCTGCCACATTTTCTAGATTACCAGGAATACAAGAGAGAACTTAAACACCTGAGCATTTTATCATGAAAGGGTGTTGAATTTTCCCAACAAAATTGAAACAAAATATTTTTGCTTTTCTCCCTTTGTTCTGCTAATGTGGTACATTCATTTTCTTATGTTGAACCATCTTTGCATTCCTGAGATAAACATCAATTGCTCATGATATATAATCCTTTTAATATGCTGTTTGATCTGACTAACTAGTACTTTTTAAGAATTCTTGCATCTCTAGTCATAGAGGAGATATTGGTCTGCAACTTTTTGTAGTGTTAAAAACATATAACACAAAATTTGCCATATTCACCGTCATCATTGTACAGTTTAGTAGTGTTAAACATATTCACACTGTAATGACAGATTTCCAGAACTTTTCATCTTACAAAACTGTTATTTTACACCCATTAGATAACTCTCTTTCTCCCCCTCACCCCAGCTCCTGTTAATCATCATTCTTCTCTCCTTTTCTATGAATTTGATTACTCTAGATACCTTATCTGAGTGGAATTATGCAGCATTTTTTTTTGTCACTGGCTTATTTCACTTAGCATAATAATGACCTCATGGTTCACCAATGTTGTAGCATGAGATAGTATTTCCTTCCTTATAAGGCTGAATAATATTCCATTGTATGTATATAACAGGTCCTATTTATCCTTTCATCTGTTGATGGACATTTGGGCTGCTTCCACTCTTGGTGGATAATGCTGCTCTACACATGGGTGTGCAAATGTGCAATTTCCTTTTCTTGTGATGTCATTATTTGATGTCAGAGTCTTTAGTATCAGGGTGCTGATTTCACAGAATGAATCAGGAAGTATTCCCTTCACTTTTATTATTTTGGTGGAGAGTTTGAGAAAGATTAGTGTTAATTCTTCTTTAAATGCTTAGTAGAATTCATCAAATAAGTGACCTCGTCCTGGAGTTTTCTATGTTGGGACACTGTGATTACTGATTCAATCTCTTTACTTATTATATGTTTATTGAGATTTTCTATTTCTTCTTGAGCAGTTTAGGTAACTGGCATTTTCTTAAGAATTCAGCTATTTCATTTATCTAATTTGTTGGCATACAATTATTCATTGCATTTGTCTTCTCACTTTTTTCTTTGTCAGTCTAATTAAAAGTTTGCCAATGTTGTTGCTCTTCTTAAAGAATCAATTTTTCTTTTTTTGAGACAGAGTGTTACTATGTTGCTCTCAGTAGAGTGTCAGGGCATCACAGCTCACAGCAACCTCAAACCCTTGGACTTAAGCGATTCTCTTGCCTCAGCCTCCCAAGTAGCTAGAACTACAGGCACCCACCACAATGCCAGACTACTTTTTGTTGCAGTTGTCATTGTTGTTTAGTGGGCCCGGGTTGGGTTCGAACCCACCAGCCTCGGTGTATGTGGCTGGTGCTGTAACCACTGTGCTACAGGCGCCAAGCCAAAGAACCAACTTTTGGCTTCATAGATTCCCTCTCATTTTTCTATTTGCTATTTCATTTATCTCTGTTCTAATCTTTATTATTTCCTTTCTTCTGATAGCTTTGAATTTAGTTTGCTCTCCTTTTTCTATTTCCCTAAGGTGTAAAGTTAGGTTGGTATGAAATTTTTTTAGTATAAGCATTTTTAGCAAATTTCTCTCTGAGCACTGCCTTCATGGCAGTTTGTAAGTTTTCACATGCTATATTTTCATTTTCCTGTATCTCTAAGTATTTTCTATTTTTCCTCTGTGATATCCTTTTTTTTTTCTGGCCAGGGCTGGCTTTGAACCAGCCACCTCCGGCATTTGGAGCTAGTGCCCTACTCCTTTGAGGCACAGTCACTGCCCTCTCTGTGAGATCCTTTTTGACACACTGTTTAAGAGTTGTTAAAATTCTACATATTTGTGAAAATTTCAATTTTTCTTCTGTTATTGACCTCTAGCTTCATTTCATTGCGACCAGAGAAGACAACTTTTATGACTTCAGTCTTCTAAAATGTATTGAAACTTGTTTTGTGCCTTAGTATATGTCTATCATGGAGTGTCTCATGTACACTTTGGAAGACTGTTTATTCTATTGTTATTGGATGGAGTTCCATATATGTCAGTTAGGTCTCGTTGGTTTATAGTTTTGTATAATTGTATTATCTGTTTTGTATTATTCTTGTCTAAATGTTCTATCCATCATTAAAAGTGGGATATTAAAGTTACCAAAAATTTTTGTAGATTTCTCCCTTCAATTCTTTGTCTGTTTCATATACTTTGATTCAGCATTTGCTTGGTTTCTGTAATCTGTAGACTGTTTTTCAACATTCTGACATATATATTTTAGATAGTTTTTCAATGTTTCTGAGGAGGGGTAGGAATTTAGGGTAGCTATTTCACTATTTTGAACATGGGTTGCCCTAGCTAACTTTTCTTTTTTGTTAAGACAAGGTTCACTGCAGCCTCAAAATCTTGGGCCCAAGAGTTCCTCCTGCTTCAGCTTGCCAAGTAGCTGGGACTACAGGCACATGTAACCATGCCCAGCTCATTTTCCTTTTGTTTTTAGAGAAAAGGTCTTACTATTTTGCCTCAGCTGGTCCCAAACTCCTAGCTTCAAAAGATCCTCCTGCCTCAGTCTTCTGAGTAGCTGGGATCATAGGTATGAGTCACCATCCCTAGCCAAAGTGACTTTTTGACACAGCTCTCACAAGAAGAGAAAAAAAAGTAAATGTTTTCCGACAGGAATATTGATATATAGGGATAGAAAAGCTGAGTTTCTCCAATAGAGGCCAGAAGTCACAATCCCTGCATTCATCTCTCCCATTCCAAATTGGCACTTGAGTAACCCCTGAGGAGTAATAGCACGCCCGGAAATTTGGTTTGAAAAGCACTGTTGTACCATTAAAATCCCTTCATATTTATGTGCCTACTGCTGTGATCTGGTGTCAGAAACAGTGAAATGGTAATTCTGGCCTAGACTTTGTTTTGCTTCTTTTCTATCTTACTTGTTTTCAGCAAAATTCCTTTTCAACTTCTAGATGATGTAATGCATTTTCATTGAGAAAATAGGAAAAAGCACAAAAAATAAAACTATCTGTCACCCCATAGCCCAGACACAGCTGCTGTTAATATATTGACATTTCTCATAAAAATAAATCTAATCCTGTTCAACATTTTACACATAGCAATGATCACCTTGGCATCCATTTATTTATATTATCCCTGTGGTGAAGTTGTTTTGCCTATGCTTGGAAGCCTGTTATATAATCTGATGAGATAAGACATGGCAAGCAGTGGCTGACCTTTCAATCTCCATCCTCAATGACTGTCCCTTCAACACCCTTCAATAAAACAAACAGTTGATTGTTCAGTTGATTAGCATAATGAGATTTCAAGGTTGTAGGTTTCAACATCTTTGTCATCTGTGTCTATCAGAAAAGCTTTGCCCTATTGAAGTTGTTTTTAATCTTTAAAAAGCATAAGGAATGTCTTATTTTTGAAAGAAAATCTTTTGTGAAACCTTAAATTATAAACAAAGCTGAGTCCTTATGGTTGAAATCTGATTGGACATGTGTAAACAAATGGGTGAAAGAGGATAGTTTGTTCCCAGCCCTTTCTGCTCCTGTTTCCCAAATCTAAATCATTATGCTGAACCTCAGGGCCCCATTACAGAGCTTGAAAACTTTGTTTTTCTGTGAGAAATCTTCTCTGAGTACTTCTTATGGTTGTTGTTGTTTGCTTGCTTTTAAGACAGAGTCACACTCTGTCACCCTTGGTAGAGGGTCATAGTATCATAGTTCACAGCAAACTCAAACTCTTGGGTTCAAGCAATCTTCTTGCTTCAGTCTTGTGAGTAGTTGGGACTACAGGTGCCTGCCATAATGCCCAGCTAGTTTTTCTATTCTTTTGTAGAGACAGGGTCTTGCTCTTGTTCATGCTGGTCTCAAATTCATAAGCATTCCTCCTGCCTCAGCCTCCCAGAGTGTCAGGATTATGGGTGTGAGCCACAGTGCCCACCCCATCAGTACTCCTAATGAACAGGATGGCTACTGCATATGTCTTATGGCTCCTCAGTGCCTGATACACAGTAGTGTTAGAGCAGCATGGTGGAGGCTGGACATAGTTGTCGAAATAATTGAAAACAGCCAGTAAAGTTTTAGCAAGAAAAGGAAGGTTTGTTAATTATTGACGGCTTGTATAGCAAGTCAGGCCCTGCCTTAGTAATGGCAGGCTCTATGTTTCATGAACCAGCATGAAAAGTAAATGAACCAGAGGGGAATCGGTGGGAAATGGTTAAATAAAACATGACAGACAAAGAAAGATACAAGAGATGGAATTGAGAGGCAAAGATGGGATCAATAGGGCTGGGATATTTTTCTCTATCACCAGCCCCGAGCACCTGAACAGCTTTATTTTTAAGGAGGCAGTACAAAGTTGTTTCTCAAGGAAGTAAGACACATTTTCAACTTAATTATGATAAGATAAACGGGCACAAATTTCCAGGTAAACATAATCTATTATTACTGCGTGACCTCTAAAATACGTGCAAATTACATATCTACAAGATCAACTGGAAAACGTAGGTGACTGCTTTGAAGTGTGCTATAAAGTTAAAAGCTAAAGTTTTAAGGAAAACATGTTTTTCTTCTGCTGGGTTAAAAGTTGAAGCTTAGAGAAAATATGTTGTTAAGTGTTGAGGAGAGTCAGTAGAAGGGGGATCTTCACCTGGATGTTCTCCCAAGCCACAGGGGCTCTGCCACCTCATAGCTTGCACTCTATACTGTGGAAAGCACCGTTTTAGGTTTTACATACAAGTTTTGGGGGAGATACTAGCTGCTTCTTGGAAATCTCCCAAGGTCTCAATCAACTCTGTTTCCAAAACAGCCCACGTCAGCATGAGCACCTCTGTCTGACCACATCAGAAAATCCCTAGAACATTACTCAGACTCTATCTCAGCAGTTTTCAACCTGTCAGTGTGACCCCTTTAAATACATCCTTCATATCAGATATTTACATTATGATTCATAACAGTAGCAAAATTACAGTATGAAGTAGCAATGAAAATTATTTTTTATGGTTGGGGGTCACCACAACATAAGGAACTGTATTCAAGGGTCCTGGCATTAGGAAGGTTGAAAACCACTGCTCTATATTAAGGCAAACCACGTACAAGGTCTTTACTAACCCGATGCCCATGATCATTCAGGTCAGTCTGACCCCAAACCAGCCTAAAAAAGCCTGATAGCGTTTGTCATCACCCAGCTCATGTCTAACTAACTGCCTAACAGTAGGTATTCAAAATTTATTGACTAAAATTAAAGGTGGGAAAGCCACAAAAGGAAAATGGACCAGCAGATTCTATTATTAGTACTTCAAAAAAACCTCAGAAAGTTATCTCAGAATAGTAGACCAGTAATATTACCAGTAGACCAGTGGTATCATTACACTATTATGTTCTAAAAGAGACAATTCAACAAGTTTGTTTTCTGACCAGGAATGTGTTAGTAGTTGAATAATAGATGAATAATATTACATTTCACCCATGTTCAAGGCACTGTTTGAAGGGGTGTGAAGATTGCAAAGACAGTAAAAATAAAGACCCCAAAGTATACTTAATTCTCTTAACAGAGGAGACAACTAAAATTGCTACAAATCCAGCCAGTACATCTGACAATATGTCAAGAAAATTTCAGTGTTTTTTGAGTTGGAGGTAGAGCAATTTTAAAAGATAACCAGTCTAATAGATAGCCTCAGTAAAAGGAGATTGTTATTGAATGTAGAGAGAAATGATAGGTGCTAAGGAAGGCAAAAAACTTTGGAAACAAACACTTCAGTCACTGCCTTGATCTAGAGAAAACAACTCTCTCTCCAAAAAGAACGCATGACATAAGAAGTACTTGGAGACAAATTAAATGTGACGTTTTTGCAATTGGTATACTAGCAATAATAAGAATAGAGAGATTGATGTTATTTGTAGTGAAGCAAATTTTATGAAGTTGGCCCTTAAGTTAAGCCCCCAAGGGATGGGTAGGACTTAGGTGCAGAAGAATTCATTCTAGTTTAACTGGTATAACCTGCTTCAAAGCTCAGAGGCTAAGAGGAGAACAGTTTCCATGTGGAAACTGTGTTGGAAGATGGAAGAAAGCACCTGGCTAGAGTAAAGGGTGTGTGCTGGTACCAGGTTGACTGAGTAGGGTGGAGCCAGATTATTAGTGAGTAAAAAGATGGGATCTGCTATCTTAGCTGTCTAAGATGAAGATGCAAGAGAAGCTGCAACTTGTTTAAGATGGTAGCGCAACTCTTAAATATTAACTTTCATAGATATCCAAAGCAATATGATGAATAAGAAAAAAAAATGGATAAAATGACTCAGATGATGGAGAAATAATTTGCTATCCTAATCAACATGGTTATTGTTGGGACAGGTATCCAACTTGAAAAAGAGAAAAACATGACGTAAAATGAGAAAGAGATGATTTAAGATAAACACTTATGTTTTCAGATGAAAATTACAATAACCCGGTATTCTACCTATACCATTGGAAAGGTTTCTTTGTATGTTTCCTTTAATACCTAGAAAGACCAGTAGGATGTTTTGTTTAATGAACATACTAGCTGGACAGCTGCTTCAATAATTCTTTTAGAGTGCAATGGCATCATCATTGTAGCTCACAGAAGTCTAAAACTCCTGAGCCCAACTGATCCTCCTGCTTCAGGTTCCTGAGTAGTTGAGACTACATATGTGCCACCACTCCTGGCTAATTATTCTGTTATTTATTATTTTTTTTTTTAAAGAGATGATGTCTTGTTCTTGCTCAGGCTGGTCCTGAACTCCTGAGCTCAAGCAATCCTCCCTTCTCGGCTTCCCAAAGTGCTAGGATCACAGTTACCTGTAGCATGAGCCACTATGCCCGGCCTGTCTAAAGAATTCTGTTTTACCACCTTATGTTTATAAATTCTTCATCTCCTTCCTGAGAATGTACTCCACTTGAACTAACCTCTGTTAAAACACCCAGCTGTCCTTGACCGTTAAAGCATTCTCCTACACTATCTTCTCCACTCTAGGCCAATAAGGTAATTGTGCCAAGATTATGTATGAATGTGCTGGATCATTGTTGTAGTGCTGTAACTCCACCTGTACACCCTAGTGTGTATTTTTCACTTGAATATGTGAGGGAGAAAAGTTCAAGGAGGTTGGGAAAATGCAGAACTCTTGAATGACAAGAGTTGGACTTGTCAAGTTTTTTTGACTAGATTTTAGTACAGTATTTTCTTTCTTTCTTTCCTTCCTTCCTTCCCTCCCAACCAACCACCCACCCAACCCACC
>CAUYON010023563.1:0-13939 GCA_963573935.1 Arctocebus calabarensis
AAAAAATGGCCGATTGTTGTGGTGGGCGCCTGTAGTCCCAGCTAATTGGGAGGCAGAGGCAGGAGCCTCACTTGAGCCCAGCAATTGGAGGTTGCTGTGAGCTGTGATCTCAGCACTCTACCCAGGGGGACAGCTTGAGGCTCTGTCTCAAAAAAGAAAAAAAAAAAAAAAGGGAAAAAGATGAGGTCTCTTACAGTCTTACAGCCACCCCCGGTTCTATTCTTCCCCTTCTGATTCCAAGACAACTGCTTTTCTGAATGAGGTGTCTAAACTTTCCTGTTCATGTTTTTATACTTTCTGTACATAAATAACATCAAGATAGTATTTTTAAAACCTGTGTAAGTGTCATACATTTCATCTTCAGTGACAGCTTATTTTCATTCAGGAGCCATGCACGTTGACATTAGCAATCAAGTTCATTCATTTGAACTGCTCAATTGTTTGGCATTTTATAAACAGATGATAATTTATCCACTTCCTTGCTCATAAGAATTTAGGTGATTTCCAACTTCTCCTCGACACAGACAACTCAGCTGTGAGCATTCTTGTACATCTCCTTGTACACACTGACTGAGTTTCTCTTAGTGCCTTCTCAAGCTTTCATGAGCTTAGGAGTCACCTGAAAAATCCTGTTAACTACTGATTCTGATTCAGCAGGACCAAGGGAAGACCTGAGAGCTGCCGAGTTCTCCAGTGAAGCCCTTGCTGCTACTCTGTGGTCCATGATATGAGAAGTGAGATTCTAGGTCAGGGATTTTCTCTAGGTTAGTAATGTTCTTTGAGAGGATCTTAGGTGTGTCTCAAAAATTTTTAAAGATCATTAATTATTTTTGAAAGAAGTTCAAAGCACAGTAATTACATTCTTTTACTCAGTTTTTTTGATCAATATAATTTAAGTGTGCCATAGAACTTTAACTATAGGTTCACAAATGCCATGAGATAAAAAAGGTTGAGAAACGCTGCACTAGGTATAGACTAGAATTGCTGGGTTATAGAGTATGCATTCAACTTTCTTACACATCATCACGTTAAACCAATTTTTGCTCCAGAAACGTGGAAGTGTTTCCCTTTCTCCACATCCTCCTAACACTTGATCCTGTGACTTTTTACCTTTTGTCAATTTGAAAGCATGAAACAAAATCATAAATCCTTGATTACCAGGATAATTATCACCTTTTCACATTTTCTGACTAATCAAGGCTTTACCATTCATATAGTTTACCCATTGTTCTAATGAAACAGTTGTAAGCATGATCCAAGGACCCTGGAAATCGCTAGAGATCCATTCATGGGATCTGCAAGGTCTCTTTTTCAATTACCTATCTATGTGAGGCTGGATTTTCTTCTTCAAACATTTAAACTGAAATACACAGCACCATGATTGCAGAAGCAGGCATGAGAATTCACCTTTTTTTTATTAAGCTGAACATTAAAGAGACTTATAAAAATATAAAACAATGCCATACTTCTCATTAAGCTTCTGTTTTGAAAACTAGTTATTTTCTGTCATTATTTAATAAGTATTATAACCCACATAGCACCATAACTATTTAAGGTTCTGAATTTTATAAATAAGAGTGTAAAAAGGTTTTGAGAACAAAAGGTTCAGAATGGTAATCAAATGCATGGCTGTCATTTTCTCATTGATTCTGTATAATGCATGCTTTTTAATGCATTCTAGACACTAAACCTTTGTCAGTTATCTGTACTACAAACATTTTTTCCCTGTCTGTAACTTGTCCTTTTACTTATGGTGCCTATTGTTCTACAAGGTCTTAATTCTAATGTAGTCCTATTTTCCTATAGACATGTGTTCATGTACCTTAAAGAAAACTTTCCCTTTTGCAAAGTCAAGATAAGTTTTATAGATTTCTTACTTAAAAGTTTTGCTTTTCATATTTAGGTCTTCAATCCATCTGGTTTATTTTGGGGGAAGGCTGCAAAGTTGTACATACTGTATTTTCATCATAAAGACAGCTTGTTACAATCTGTCAAAAAATTAAGTTCCCATATATGCATGGGCATGTTTCTGAGCTCTTTATTCTCCCCAGAGATCTACTGACCAACCTATACTGGAACCAATCACATATTGCTTTGATTTTTTACAGCTTTATAACGTCTTTTTTTTTGAGACAGAGTCTTACTATGTTGCCCTCGGTAGAGTGCCGTGGTATCACAGCTCACAGCAACCTCAAACTCTTGGTCTTAAGCAATTCTCTTGCCTCAGCCTCTCAAGTAGCTGGGACTACAGGCTCCCACCACAACGCTGGCTATTTATTTGTTGTAGTCATCATTGTTGTTTAGCAGGCCCAGGCTGGGTTCAAACCCAATAGCCCCGGTATTTGTGGCCAGTGCCTTAACCACTGAGCTATGGGAGCCGAGCCAATGTTCATTCATATTAACAGGAGAAGTCCATACCTCTCCCTCTTGCTCTTTTTCAAAGTCTCTTTCTTCTTCTAAAAAGTAATGTTTTATCCCCCCATGTAACACATTTTTGGGTATAACAGAAGGACTACTGGGCTTCCTGTGCTATGAAATAAAATCTGACAATCATCTCTATTCTCTCACCAATGCCAAGAGCCTATAATTTTAGTATAAAGACATAATATAAACTTAACAGATAAAAAATGGGCTAATTCGTATTGAGTAGAGATACTTCAGCAATGTAAATTATAGGAAATTGAACTTGCACCAAAAAAAAAAAAAAATAGAAATACAAGGGTTAAAAGGTACTATTTATTATTTTGTGTTGAAAGCTGGGCTAGAATCAGCACCACAACACAGAACATTCTCAAGGTTTGTGAGTACTCTAAAATGAAACTATAGCATATTACAAAAAATTCATTCATTTCCTATATGAGTTAAATAATAACTTCAGAGATAATCTTATAAAAATAGTAGTTTCCAATCTGGAAATTCTGTAAGGGAGGATTTAGAAAATTAAAAACTTCTGATAAAAATCCTTCTATAGGTCTTGTCATTATACCAAAATACCAACATTGCCTTGCCAGCAACCAATAGGACCTAATCTCTGAAGTGAATGACCTTCCACCAATTTGTTCACAGTTCTGCTTCTTAACTTTTGTAACCAAAGTCAGGAATCACCAAAGGCTTGGCTGAGGCTAAGGATGCAGCTTCTGTTTTGGGACAGGGAAAGTCTAAGTGGGCCTTACAGGTAACCCCCAGCTTTGGAGTCATTGAATGAACATAGGGAAAAAATGGGATTTCCCAACCCTCTCTTCATAAAACCTTCCTTTTATGTATTTCCATATCTGAGCTAACTTCGATGAAGACAAGTAGTAAGGAGATAAATATAAAATATATTTTAGAAAACTGTTTTACCTCAGACAAAATATCTGCAAATTCACCAAAAATGATATTTTACCCTTGGCATAATATATATTCCTGTTTTCCTCTTCAGAAATAGATTTAGGAAGCAAATTCCTATAAAAATTAATGCACTTTTAATTCAACATGTATATTTCTGTCTGCAAATGTTAACTGAAAACGATTTCACTCATTTAAATTGAACAATATTTTGTAAGAGCTTTTGTGTCCAAAGAATGCCTTCCTATGTACTATTTTGACTTTCACATTGATCCATACATGATAAATGGAGACAATATTTTGCTAAGAACTGTGTTAAGAGATAAGGAAAATGAGGTTCTGAGAAGTTCTATCATTTCTCAACATTACGCAGGATTAGACCTAACAACTGATGTCAATCTGAATAAAAGTGGCAAGTAACTCCAATCAATACTCATATGAAGCATAAACAAATTGAATACCTGCATGGTCTGTACAGAGGAAAGTAAAGAAGGCCAGAGGAACATCTGTAGGACATTCTCTGTCCTTCGGATGACTTCATATTTGCTACTATATGTATAATAACAAGTCTACATATGTATACTAACATGTTCTTCTGTTTAACAATATTTCTATTCATAATTATGGCCAATTCATCTAGTTCAGATTAGAGGAAGGTAGAAAGTGTTCAGATGAACCCTGGGAGAAGAAATCAGAATACACAAAACTGTCTAGTAATCCCCTTGAAGAGGATCAAGAAGGGTGGGAGGGAGAACAATTGTAAGGAATCAGTGATAGAAGTTAGTGAGGAATAAAAAGGTATACAAGTAAAGACATATATATATATCTCTAAATGGAAAAGAAAAAAATTTAAATTAAGGTTCAAATGTGTATTTTTAAGTTAACACCACAGGATGAACCAGATTATCAAGGCTATCAGGGAAGGTCTTAACATTAGGGACTCTGGCATTTTAGAGCTTATAGATAACCAAAGAGTTGTTCATTTGATGATTCTAGGATATATGGAAAGTAGTAACTTCACTGAACAGAAAGTATACATTTCGAGCCAGTGAGTTTAAAGTCACTTTTAAGACCACCTGCCTACTTAATCCATTCTAAATAAAAACTGACTCATCACTGATCAATGTACTTGGTTACACTCAATTATAATGATTTTCCATATTTCTTTTCATTTAATATTCATGATTGCTACAGAATAGACAGTGTAAATATCAGCCCTATCCCCAAATATTTCATTAAGAAAGTTTTTCTCCACTGAATGGTGGAAAAAAGCAGAACAAACCTTTTGAAAATAGTGAAGGAAAAAACTCAATGAAGAGCACCTCCCTTATTAAAGTCAGTCTGAACCATCTGCTACCTTGCTCCATCAGACTTTACAGCTGTCACCATGCCTAAGAAGAAAGTGCCATGTAAATTAATGTGCTTCCACCTCCACAATCCAAACTGGAGCAAAAAACCGAAAGATGTCTCTTAGTGATAACTACCAGTAAAATATCAAATTACAACAACACAGTCAAACCTTGAAGAGATTATTCTTGAAAGACATTACATATGTTCAATTAGTTTCTACCTATCACTGCTCTTGAGGAGAGAAAATGTAATCAACAACTGGTTATGTAGAAAAAAAATTTTAAATCAGAATTGGAGTCATAGTGTCAAGTAGAAAAAAAATCTATAATGATTTTCAAGAGATCTGAGTTTTTGCCAGATTATGAAGCATAAAAAATACAAAAGAATTAAATAAATTAAGAATATTTCACAAAACAAAGCAGAAAGGGGCGCTTGTTATGTGTTAAAATAATTTAATTCTCCCTGTACATTCTGTCCACATGAACCAGCAGCAATCAAGAATACACACTTTACAATATTTACCTGTTCTGAGACATTCAAGGCAATTCAGATGGCAAAAGTAGAATTCAATCACTATTGAAATGTTTAAAAAATATATATTAAACAAAACAATGATTTTATAAGTAAAAAATAATCTTCCACAATGCAATAAATTGCAGATCACTGAAATTTTAACTTTTTGGATGATTTCAGTTCAGTTTTTTGGTTTCAAAATCCAGATAGTAAAAAAAAAAAAAGAAAATGTGTAGGCAGAATTTCTATCTGTTTTTACGTTTTTCCTTCTTGCTTCGACTACTTGTTACACTGTTTAAAGATGATGACGAAGGTGCTCTTGCATGACCTGTGGCCTTCAGATGTTCAAAAAGTTTATTCCGAGATGGAAATTCACTATGGCAGGTTGTACAGCTGATAAGGACATCACTCTAAGAAGGGGAGAAAATCCATAAATAAAAGTATTACCCTTTAAAAATAGCATTTTATATTTTAATGTTAAGATTAAGCACAAACAAAAGCAAAATGAAGATATTTTAATAACGGCTACCAAAATAGACTTAACTGTCTATAGACTCAACTGTCCTGTCAACTCCAAGGACCTGAGGCTTTGAATAGCATGGATCCAATGGATTAGAATGGACAGAGAGTTTGTGCTTCACAATCTTCAGAACTTAACACATGTAACTCTTCTCACCAGGCTGTAGATTGCAAAGTAATGGAGAAGACCATAGTGACTGTTCTTCTAGTACAGTCTACCATTCCCAATGGTGCTTCTTTTTACTTTAAAGAAAAACCAGTAGTGGTTTATATATATGAATTCAACATCCACCAAGTAGAACTGCTGATGGATCCACACCATTGCAGGTTCTACAGGGAAGGGTTCACTGAATACACATTTATAGTGTTAAACCCTGTATTACTTAAGCAAGGTCAACTAAAGAGATGGGAAATGATTTTGACCTACCACTGTTTGTGGTTCACCAGGTACTTTGACAGTTTTTTTCATATCTTTGGTTTTCTTTCCTTTGGGTTTAGGAACACTAGAAAATAAAAGCATTCAGTATAATCCCCAAACAATGTACCCCTTTTAATAGTCATCTTGCTTCCATGTCACTCAAAATAGTGAGTGAAATGTACTTAAAATTTAATTAATCTTCATATCTGAAATGAAGAAAGCAACTGTAGGAATCAAACTAAATGTAGCTTCAAAATTAAATCAAATTTGGCACAAAAATTAGAAAATTTTCATTAAATAATTAAAAAAGCTAAAACAAGACCCCTGGAGTATCTTTAAACAACCATACAGTGTTTTCATAAAAAGAAAAGCACTTAATACTCCATTTACTACAGCAAAACCATCTTCAGAATCTACAGTAGTAGCCATAAGTCATCTATGACATTAAGTGTGGTTTTAGTTAGATACCAACATTTCAACAAACCCATAGATTAAAAAAAATAAAGATTTTGTAATGTATTTTCTCATAAAATTGAATTTGTTCAATATAAGGAATTTACTTTTATTAAGAAATTATGTCTTTTCTTCAATTTGGTGGGTTCCCCCCCACTGTATTCTTTAAATCAGAAACTGACAGCCACCGTAGTCAGGCTTCCCTACTCTTCTTGAGCTCTTGAACGTTCTCTGCTGAATCTCCTTCATGCATTTAAATCCTCCTTATATACTTTCTGTCACTTGTGCTAACCATTCATAGGGCAAAAGTCTTGCACGTACACTTATGAAGCAGACGGGATGGCTTACAGTGAATAAGTTATGATGATGCTTCTAAGCGCTTCATGGGTATACTATTTTTCAAACAAAAATCAGGGGTCTGGCTCAGTGCCTGTAGCTCAGCAGCTAGAGTGTCAGTCACATACACTGGAGCTGGTGGGTTCAAACCCAGCCCAGACTTGCCAAACAACAACTAAAAAATAGCTAGGTTGTGGCAGTTGCCTGTAGTCCCAGCTACTTGGGAAGCTGAGGCAAGAGAATAGCTTAAGCCCAAGAGTATGAGGTTGCTATGAGCTGGGACGCCATAGCACTCTACCGAGGGTGAAATGGGTGACTCAGTCTAAAAAAAAAAAACAAAAAATAAAAAAACCCAAAGGTCTATGTTGAGTTAAATGTCCTACACTTTCAAAAGCTGCAAATTAGGAGTACAACACAACATTATGCAGTTTCAACTAGCTTCAAAAACATCAAAGGACACAATAGCATAAAAGAGAACAGGTAACATACTAATTTACAAAATATCATCACAGATATACCACAAACGTGTTTAGGAAAATTTAGAGTAATATTCCTGGCACACAGTTTATCATATTATGAAAGATAGCTACTCTACTGAAGACAATTATCTATGACCTTCATTTAAAAAAAATACTACACACACACATTTTTTAATAAAGCAGTTCTCACTAGGCAACCTCCAAAGTCCACACCACTCCAGGGAGGAAGCAGAGACGCCCAGTAGAGAGGCCAGAATGTCCGGGGGTGGGGTGTGAGCGGTGCCCACCCACCCCTGCCATTCCTCAGTAATGAAGACGTCACTGGAATTCTCTGAATCCTTTTCTCACATCAGTAAAATGAGAAAACTGAACTATTAATGTATCAGCAGTTGTGCAAGTCTGAGAATCCCTTTTTCTTCCCCAAATGAATTCTCACGTGGAAGTAACATAGAAAGCAAATGGGAGAGATTCTAGCTCTAGATAAAGAAGACTCAGGGGCCTACAGTGCCCTCTTGGCTCACCCTTCATACCTGCCAAGCAACACAAGGCACCTTTATGGAACACTAAGGCCATGGGGTGGATGGCCAGGTGCTTTCAAGCTGTCAGGCAGACAGGAATTAAACGCCAGCTTTTCCACTTACTAGCTTTTGTCCTTCAGCAAATCACTTAAGCTGAGATTCAGTTTCCCCATATAAAATGGGAACAAACACTGCATCAGAGTGAAATAAATGTGAATTTCTCCTTCCAAGCTTCTACTCATCAAAGTTCTTCAAAGCGTGGACACCCCACCCCCCAGTTTTGTGAGGCCCCTTGTCTTCCTGCTTCACAGCCAGAGCCCTAATGTCGGCCTCAGCCTTGTCTGTGTCCCTCATTGCTGCCACCTAAATTCCCGAACCCACGGCATGCACCCCACCAGCCCATCACTGTTGCTCCAGCGTTAAACATTTAACTCATGCTCCACTTTACTCCATCACTTTCAGTCTTTTTTGTGGTCCTAAAATGACAGGAACCCGAGGCTACATACTGTTCAGATCTTTCCCCAAAGAGCAAAAAATGATTTTCTATTCCAGAGAACAGGAGAATGGAGACAACAAAGTCAGACAAGGAGCAGGAAGCAGAGGGCAAGGAGTGGCTGTCTCCCCAGGGAGCCCGTCCCCATCCCCCACCATGGCCTTGTGCAGCCCAGGAGCCAGGGCTCCTTCTAGTAGGAAGGCTGCAAGCTGCTGACAGCCCAGTGGTGCCCAATACAGGCTGTCTGTCACAGAAGTGATCAGTGACCCTCCAGGGAGTGGCCCCGAACAAGAGGCTCAGCAGGAGCCTTGTTCTCAGGACAGCATCAAGAATTGCTGATCCAGAACAAAGTAAGAGTAATGGCAGGGAGCAAAAATGGCATTAAAGTGACTTCTTTCTGATTTTATCATGTTGCTGAAATGGTTGAGCACATTTTTCTAGCACTGTCTTTCTAACACGCTTCATCTAAATTCATCTGTGTGAGTCTATGTCTGCATAAATGTACACATATCCCTATCTATCTGTACTCAGTCATGGAAAGGAGAACATATTTGATATATGAAAGGCTATCCTTGCTATTAGTATTCAGTAATTATAAAATATGCAACTCTGACTTACCTTTTAGCTTCACTTTTTGTATCATCACATGGTTCAATGGTCTCTGTGACACCAGCATTTTCTTGGGAACTATTTTCTGATTCTTTGGCATTGTCTTGATTTAAGTTAGGTACTTCTGGGTCGATCTTTACTCTTTCTCCGGTTCCATTTTCATTGAAATTGTCATCATAATCCTAGGTAATAAAACATAAATGCCATTACAAAATGAACGCCATGATCCTACTGACAAGTTGCGCTGCCAGGTAGTTAACAGACGCTGGTAATGCCCTGTGTGCTTCAGTAGAGTACACTGTCTGGGAACAAAAGGGAGAAGCAGGTAAGTTAAGAACATGGATACTCATTTTAGAGACATTAAATTAGAAGAAAATTGGAAACAATTCAAATGTTCAATAAGTGAATGGTTGAATATATAAAGGAAAATTTTGAAGTGCTTAAAAATCATTTTCCAAACATATTAGTCAATTATGTAAAAAATACAAGATATCAGAAAAACTTGAAGACAGAAAATTATATAGATGAATCACAATTTAATTCAATATTAAGTAATCTCTGCAGGTAGAATTAAAGATGATTTTTATACTTTCATTTTCCAAATGATCAGCAATGAGCAACTATCACGTCTACAGTCAGGAAAAAGAACAAACAGGCATTACACATGAAAGATGCCTCCCAAAATATCTTTACTAAGTTCAACTGTCTATTTTTGTTTAACTTTTTGCTACTTTTGTGTACTCTCTCCCCTCACCCGCCTTCTCTTTCTCAGCAAACAGGTTTTTCCACTGAACTATCTGAAAGGAAGCTGCACACAGATTTGAGTCCTGCCACTCACATCTAAGAACAAAAATACTCTCTGATAGATACACATAACTCACTACACTCAAGGAATTTTACACTTATGATGTGTTTTACCCAATCCTCATTCAAATTTACTAGCTGGTCCTCTTTCTGTAATCCCTGACAAGGGATTAACTGAGAATCACAAGTTGCTTTTAGTTGTTGAATCTCCTTAATCTCCTTTATTCCAGAACAGTCTCACTTGTTTCTTCTTTCATGACAATTTGATGACTGTTTTATAAAATTCAGCTATGTCTGACTGTTTTCAAAAGATTAGATTCAGGATAAACATTTCTAGCAATGATACTATAAAAACAAGGCCAAGAGGCAAAATGTCAGTTCATCCCATTTTTCAGTGATAATAAGTTTGATTGTTTGGTTAGGATGGTATTGCCATATTTTCTACTGTAAAATACCTTTTTCAATTTTTGGTAATCTAGAGGGTATAACTTTGAGACTGAATATCCTATTCCCAATAACCAGTCACCTGATAAATTTGGCATCTATTCACCAATAGCTTTTTGCCTAAACCATTTAATACTGGCAGCTATAGAATAGTGTTTTTCTACCTCTGTTACTTGTGCCATTTGCATTTGTAATAACTTATTCTTTTATAACAATAAAGCTTTCTCATCTTTCTCCAACTCTTTTTTTAAACTCGGTAAAGATACATATGATTTTTTTTTTAAACAAAAATCAGTGTATGAAAATCTATCACCATACTCCTTTGGATGACTCAAATTGTCCCACATTTGTGGGCTGGAACCTTAGTACTTTTTTTTTTTTTTTTTTTTTGAGACAGAGTCTCATTATGTCACCCTTGGTAGAGTGCCATTGCGTGCCAGCTTAAACTCTTGGGCTTAAGTGATTCTCTTGCCTCTGCCTCCCAAGTAGCTGGGAAACAGGGCACCCACCACAACATCTGGCTATTTTTTGGTTGTAGTTGTCGTTGTTCAGCAGGCCCGGGCCAGGTTTGAACCCACCACCCCTGGTGTATACGGTCAGTGCCCTAGCCACTAACTTACGGGCGCCAAGCTGGTCCTAAGTACTTTTGACACATCCTCATTAGTTTTGGATACTTCCTCAGTTTTCAGCATAAGATGTTCTGGGCTCACCTTCTACTTTGAAATCAGCCATTCTTCCATGGAGCAAGCCTGCTTCCTTTTCATGGGAAAGGGAACTTAGAGACGAAGATGTGTGCAGCAGGTGTACTCAATGCTAAGGGTCCTCACTACACACACCACAGCATACTTGCTGTCTTTAAACCATGAGCTCATACCAACACCTCCAATTCCACTGTAACACACAGTAATTTTCCTTCTTTCCCCTTAATCTATATCTGCATTTTCCTTTTCCCACAAAGAGAATCTGGTTCCCAACATTATTACATTTATTCATCTGCTCCATCCTAAAAATAATGCACAAAATAGTTTCAGCAATACCACACCAATATTACCAAAAACCTACTAAGTTCAAGATTTAATGTTTTTGCAGTTAATTTTATCTTTCAGCTATATCCCTTGCAAAGTATTCAGGGTACTGAAAGTTACTAAAGTTAAAAAGTTACTTGAATTAATTCTTGTATTACTAAAGTTAAAAAGTTACCTGAATTAATTCTTGCCCTAGACTTTCTATTAGCTAGGGCCACTTGTCTCTGTTTACATTCAGTATTAATTTTTTTTTGAGGGAGGGGGTTCTTTTACTATCCTTGTTGACTTATGCAATTTTTTCCCATTCTGAAGCTTTAAGACACTCAGTATTTGCTGCTCCTGCTCTTTCATCTGTCAGCACATGTCTCCATACTGCCTTTCCCTCCACAAAGAGCTTAGCCTATATCAAGGAAAGTGCTACATAAAACTAGATCTGAACCTGATGCAATGTGAAACATAAACAAGAGATGCCACAAAGGACTACAGCTTTGGAGAGGAAACAGTGGGTGGTCAGTTGAAGTATTTTTGTCAGTAAGAAAACCTAATGGATGTGTTTATGATTGCAATCAATAGAATCTACCCTCTACCAACTGAAGATGGGCGTGGGTTAAGGATAAATACCTCTCCATTTTACTTAGTTCTTACTATAGTGGTACTGACAAACAAAAAGTAAAGACAAAGTATTCTACTAATGATTATAAGGTGTTCGGATGGATGATGGTAGGAATCAATTGTGTATTTGTAAACGAAATACACAACTGCTATGTGGTTTTATAATTAAAGCAAAAAGTTACAAATTATAATTTTAGTTCATGTGTCACATACCTTTTTCTTTTTTTTTTTTTTGGTAGAGACAGAGTCTCACTTTATCGCCCTCCGTAGAGTGCCGGGGCGTCACACAGCTCACAGCAACCTCCAGCTCCTGGGCTTAGGCGATTCCCTTGCCTCAGCCTCCCAAATAGCTGGGACTACAGGCGCCCGCCACAGTGCCCGGCTATTTTTCTGTTTTGCAGTTTGGCCGAGGCTGGGTTTGAACCCGCCACTTTTGGTATATGGGGCCAGTGCCCTACTCAATGAGCCACAGGTACCGCCCCACATACCATTTTTAAAACAGGAAACTGATAAAATGTATCAAGTATATTACAATCATTTGGATAAATATGCCAAATCTAAAGTTTTAAAAAAACATCACGTTACTTAAGTTTTCTTAAAAACACTTAATATCTAATATAAATTAATATAACTAGATTATGTAAACTTGCACAAAATCAATTCTACCCTCTTTAGAACCATCAAATAGCCTTAGTAAAATAGACAAACTCACTTTGTTCTTATAGGTTCAGAGACATTCACAAGACTGTGTAATGCAAGTGTAATAACATGATGCCATTTTATTTAAAAATAATCTTTAAGACAGAAATTGAATTAAACTCCAGCTGTGAAGTATTTAAGCTAAGCCCCTGAATAACAAATATTTTTTCAAGAATCACAACCATTACATGTTTCTAACTAAATGTTTCTTTTGGAATACTTCATGTATGTGATTGACAGGATAAACATATGTATTATACAATGATCAATCCCCAGATTTTCATATTTCCCAATTTTAATTGCTGTCATGACTTTTTTAAAGCCCTGTCATGAGATGTATCCAGATGGTTTTTCCTTTTTTTTTTTGTGGTTTTTGGCTGGGGCTGGGTTTGAACCCGCCACCTCCGGCATATGGGGCTAGCCCCCTACTCCTTTGAGCCACAGGCTCCACCCCCAGATTTTTTTTTTAATATGCTCACTCAGCTAATTCATACCAAGGGAATCCTACATGAAAAATTCTTAAACGCACTGGCAATAATAATTAAGTTGGTTTTACATATATATAAAGAGAAGATAGCACTGAAAAAGGAAAATATTTTTAATTCCTTTCAATCAATCTTAAAATAAATATAAAATTATGGAGTGAATGTCCCTCTCCTTAATACAGACCATATTGAACAAAGAAAAAGCACTGCAACTTTACAGTTGGTATTTAATGATAATAAAATCTTTTCAATATACCTGTGCTGGTTTCTGTTTCTTTTTCTTCTGTTTTTTAGAAAGCCTAAGAGCAAATATAAATCAAAATGTCAAATGCTTCACATTGTGAGATTCACATAAGTGAAAAGAAAAAACACTGAACAACTAGTAATATAAAAATAAGTAAAACATTAAAAATATTTAATAAGTAAAGCATTAAAAGGAAAATAAAATATTCATATTGTCACTTTAGAGAATAGTAACAGATGGTTGTGGTTCAACAGACAGTAATTAGTGTATCAACTGCCTACATATAAAACCGCTTCTAACACAGTCATAATGTATTCCAGAAAAATTACATTGCATCTTTACCCATTTTGCCACTATAACATTCCATTAACTAGAAAAGAATAATGAAAATAAAAAAAATACTAAGGTAATGAAGTAGCTTCCTTAGGATTAAACAGTATTTGCATGTAACCGCTACTCGTGATAAGAGTATCTAAGGACATTAGCATGGAGAAATACTTTTGTTTTGGTGCATCTTCCATTTCTTCCTCAGAATTGTCATTCAATGGATTTTCATCAAATTGAGGTCCTGAAAAATTTTCTTCCTCCTCCTCCAACTGTTGTTTTAACAA
>CAUYON010023564.1:0-69952 GCA_963573935.1 Arctocebus calabarensis
CCTACAAGCACATGAAAAAATGCTCATCATCCTTAATCATCAGAGAAATACAAATCAAAACTACCTTGAGATATCATCTAACTCCAGTAAGATTAGCCCACATAACAAAATCCCAAAACCAGAGATGCTGGCGTGGATGTGGAGAAAAGGGAACACTTTTACACTGCTGGTGGGAATGCAAACTAATATATTCCTTTTGGAAGGATGTTTGGAGAATTCTTAGAGATCTAAAAATAGATCTGCCATTCAATCCTATAATTCCTTTACTAGGTGTATATCCAGAAGACCAAAAATCACATCACAATAAAGATATCTGTACCAGAATGTTTATTGCAGCCCAGTTCATAATTGCTAAGTCATGGAAGAAGCCCAAGTGCCCATCGACCCACGAATGGATTAATAAACTGTGGTACATGTATACCATGGAATACTATGCAGCCTTAAAGAAGATGGAGACTTTACCTCTTTTGTGTTTACATGGATGGAGCTGGAACACATTCTTCTTAGCAAAGTATCTCAAGAATGGAAGAAAAAGTATTCAATGTATTCAGCCCTACTATGAAGCTAATCTATAGCTTTCATATGAAGGCTAAAACCCAGTTATAGCACAAGAAATGGGGAAAGGGGCAAGGGAGGGGAGGGGGGGAGGATAGATGGAGGGAGGGTGATTGGTGGGATCACACTTACGGTGCATCTTAGAAGGGTACAAGTGAAAATTACTAAATGTAGAAAGTAAATGTCTTCATATAGTGATTAAAAGCCCATGAAGGCTATGTTAAATAATTCAATGAAAATATTTCAGATTGTATATAAAGTTAGCATATTGTGCCCCATGATTGCACCAATGTACACAATTATGATTTAACAAAAAAAAATATTCTACAGCACAAGTAAGCAAAAGGAGTCCTCCCAAAATCAGCATGAAGCCTGTGGGTTGCATGTTGGATGTCCCTGATCTAAAATTTAAAACTATCACTAAACGCTGACAGACACAGCATCCTCTGAAACATTGAAAGACAAAAGAAATTCCTGTCCAAATATGTTCATAGAACTTATACTGATAGGAAAAAATTGTAAAAGAGTTTTTGTTCAGTCATTTTAATGAAGTACGGTGCATTTCTCCCTCTTCATTTTACTGTATGTAGGTGTGCTTTGGATATAAGCAACTTCTGCATATTTTTGTTTTTGTTTCTGATGGCTATTCTCCACTATTCCTCAATCATCTGAGATGCTGAAATGTAAAACAGTGTCTGTGTGGAGTCAGAAAATACAAAAACGTAGTGATTTATTAGCTAAAACTTTTGTTCTTTATTACATGGGTGGATGCTTGCCTTTGAATGCAATGAGTTATGAAAGTGCCATTACCTTGTACTTGAAGCTTGCGTTGTGCTATTTTCTGTGCTGAACTTACCAACATCAGCAATAAGGAGGTATATACTGCCTGAGTAAGAGCTAACAGAATTGCAACTTTCATTATATGCATGCTGGGTTACCAATTTTAACTGTCACAGTAGTCAGAGCTGTCTAATGAATAAACACTAAAGACACAGTCACTTCCACACTTAAAGAATTGCTTTCATTGTTTAGATTATGAGCATTTAAGAAAAAAATAATGCATACTATTCAAAACATATGCTATGCCCCTAACACAATTAAAAGTGCTTTAATATTTTAGTCAGCAAAAAAATGTTCTTAACTATCAGTACTGGATACTCTGTTCACAGGTGCATAGGTTTAATGAAGGAATGAATTCTTACTTTAAATTCTCTTACACATGATAAGTTACTTTTTCATATCTCCTTAACTTAAATTGATTACACAGGACTTGCAAGATGAAATAAAGGATGGGAAGGAAGGAAAGAAGAAAGAAAGAAAGGAGCTAGGGAGGGAAAGGGGGAGAAAGGTAGAAGAAAGAGGGAAAGGGGAAAGGAAGAAATGGGGTAGCTTGAATATATCAGTTGATATTCCCACAAAATATCAACTACTACAACTCTGCAACTGCACTACACGGGTACACAAGATTAATACAAAAAAAGATTTAAGATGTCAAAACTGTCCCCAAAGCTAATGGTTTATGTTATTAACTTATAATTATTGAGAAACCTAGTATTTACATTTTATTGCTATAATACATCTTAATGAAGAAAATTTTTTGTTTTTTAATTTTTTAAAGATTTTTTTCACTTTTAAAAGTTTTATTCATTCAAGAAAGGAATTATTAGCTTGAGAACAGCACACTTTTAATTATTTTGCCCATAATCAGGAATTACCAGAGATAAGACCTTCGAATTTTAAGTACCTATCAACTAACATACAGTCCCACTACCAACTTAATTAACAAATATTTATTATAAAAATTATTACTCTCATAACCTTTTCATAGGAAATTTATAAATTTATAAATATAATTAACTCATAGTTTATTTTAAGTCAAGAGATACTGTCCTTTCTTTTTCTAGGACCTCTGTGAAAAAAATGAGGAATGCAATTCAATTCCACCTATACTTTGAGATTTAAATGTTCAATAAACAAATGATAAGGAAATTATATTATAGATTGTGATGACTGATACTATATGTCACTATGGCTCAACAATAGTACTCAGATATTTAATCAAACATCAGTCTAGATTGTGCTATGGGGGTAATTTTTAGATGCGATTAACATTTAAATCAGACTTTAGTAAGGCAAGTTATTCTTTTAATGTGGTTGAGTTTCAGCCAATCAATTGAAGGTTTAAAAGAAAAAGATTGAGGTTCAAGAGGAAGAGAGAATTCTGCCTTTATCTTGCCTTCAGACTTGAGCTGCAGTGAGTACTTCCTCCAGCAGCCTACTGGACTACCATGAAGACTTTATACTGGCCAGTCACTAAAATCATATGAACCAATTCTTTTTTTGTTTGTTTATTTGAGACCGAGTCTCTACCTGTTTTTAGTAGACACAGGAGCTGCCTCTGGCTCAGACTGCCTTGAACTTCTGAACTCAAGCTATCCACCTGCCTCAGCTTCCAAGAGAGCTAGAATCACAGGAGTGAGCCACTCTACCCAGCCGCATGTGAACCAATTCTTAAAATAAATCTGTCTCTCTCTCTTTCTCCCTGTCTCTCTCTCTTTCTATATACATATATACATATGGATGTTTATGTGTGTATATATATATATGCATGTGTGTGTGTATATGTGTGTGTGTGTGTGTGTGTGTTACTTGTTTTTGTTTTGTTTTTCCAGGGAACTCTGACTCACACACAAATAGTCTCTTTACATTCTTCTGGTAAAGTCAAGGCATAACTGATTCAAGAAATAGATGACTAAATGGGCATTCACATGATAAATTCAGGAACTCTCCTTTGCTTATTCTTCATATGGGTCATTTATTTTACTCCTTAAATATTTTGATATAGTCTTCTATTTTATATGTTAACATTTTATATTACACAATACCCATATCATTGGTACATAAAATATGCATAAAACAATAAATATTCAGCCATAGGAATAAAGAAAATTGATTGTAAAATTAGTTTTAAGTTTTTTGAGGTGATAGAATGTTACCACCAAATTTGTTGAAAAAATTTATTCTTTTAGAAGACTTACTTCAAAGAACCTAATGAATAAGATAATTGGAAAGTACTTATGTACTAAGAGTGCTAGGGCATTAATCATGATTAATATAAAATCATATTACCTTTTAATAAGATAATTTCCCTTTTGTGAGATTTTATCATTTTAAAAGAATTTGAAGATGTATTTTTCCAGGACCAGTATGAAGAGAGCGAAAGAAACCAATGAAGCTGTATAAAGAATTTCTTCTTGAGTTCTTATTTGTCTTATAATGTTTCCCTTTGCTTTTACTCTGGGAAAGCTCAATTTTTATATTCATTCAATATTAAACCTTAATTTAGAAACAAATAAATGACTGAATATTTTCATGGCTACTTTTTCTATTAATGTCAATGGCCCTGAAATAAAAAACCACTAAGAACATATAGCAAGGAAAATGTAACCTAGGAAAGATTGTTGGGCATCTCACTCAATGAGGGCGTTAGAACTTATGACCATTGTGAATCATGTTCTGTGATTTTGGGAAATGTTAAGGAGAAAGGACTTTGCTCTTGAATTGAATTGATTTTTGCTGTTAGCAAATAAGGTTAATTCTGTGATTATGTGTCTTATCTAGAAGGATGGAAGACTAGAGTGAGGCTTAACTGTCATTTGTAAATAGACAGCAGTTACTTATTTCAGCCAAAGTAGAGGGATGCTAGTCATTCATATGGTGAGATTATTTCAGAATCTATATTCATACATGAGCACAGGGTGATCTGGTTTTGTCTTGAACCATCACAGCCAAAGAGTGATATAACTGATACTGATATTCTGTGAAATTGTTTATGTTCAACAGAACCACACTCTAAGACCTAGCTAAAAGAACAAACCCAGGTCCCAAATGTTAGATATTGCTTTTCTCTTTCTCACTAATCTACCTAAGATTTCTATCAGAAAAGTTATATAGCCTCCTCTGTTGTATTGGTAAAGAATATCAGGTGAATGAACCTTTTTGATTAAATCCTATATCATGTGTTCAGAGGTCCTGGTTGACTCATTTTATGCAAGTCAAACTCCTGGGGCCATAGGAGTGAGGGACAGTAGAGGACAAAGGTTTCAGAAGTGGCCTGGACACTATCCAGCTAAGAAGGTTATTTCATCTAATCTTCTATGAAAAATCAGTTTGGTAGCAACCAATTAATAAATGAGAAATTTTGAAATACGTATTTGAGAAATACTTTTGTATTGGCTACTTTTATTTGTTCTTTTGTCAAAGACTTTATAAACATACACAGACACACATTTGTCATACAATATTTAAATAATATTAAAGTATTTTTATCATGAATACATGTAAAAAACACAAATTTATAAATAAATACTTATATAAAAGCTAGATAAGATGAAGAGAGTATAGTGACTTTAAAGTCACTGTGTTTAAAACTGGACTTTTTATGCACCTCCAAAATGGTTCTTCTTTCCTCTCCTTTGTTCCCACTCTGGTCCCTCAACAAATCTTCATACTCCTCTACAAAACTGAATCCATCCTCTTTTTCCTCTTCCCAAATGACTAACCTAACCTGTAGTGTTAGGGTTTCTGGCCTTGAGTACTGTCAGTCCCCTACCTTGTTTCTGCTTTCAACCTTATTCTTTTACCAACCAACCTATACAATGTTCAAAACATATTTTGATTACATTTATTTCTCTACTTACACCCCTTCCACAACACCTGTCTGCCTTCAGAACAAAGTCCAACCTCCTTAAAACCATTAGAAAGGCCTTTAGTGCCTTCACTACCCATTTATTCACAAATGTTTGGGGAAAAGAGTCTTTGTTTCATCAGTCTGACCCAGCCATTACTATGATATGGAAAGGGGGGCACCTACTCATTTTATAAATAGGATGTAGCAAATTCCTTCTCAGCCTTCTCTTCCAAACACATTCCTGCAAACTCTTCTTGGGAGCTCTCCACCAGCATAAATAAGGGTTGACCTAGAGCAGGCACTCATCACCCCAGCACCCACACACCCACACTTATCACTCTATCTCCAACTGTAATGTATTATTTCTGATACTGTCCCATTTTTTTTCTTTTGCCTTAGAGAATTAGCTTATAGATTACATTATCAGAACTCTTTGCTGCTGTTACCTTTGCTGGACCATTGCTCCTACAAACATGTAACTCATTGTTCATAGCTCTATCTACAGTCTCTCTTAGAAGGAAGAACTAAATAGGTGTCTCTCTCTCTTTCTCTCGCTCTCGCTGTCTCTGTCTCTCTCTCTCTCATTATTTGTGAGCTCTTTGAGAGTCCATGGCCTTTGTATGGTTTTATTTTCAGTGTCCAGAATTATATTTGACCTGCATTCTATATAGTCAATAAAGATATTAATATCTTAATATTACTGAGAATAGCAATATGAAATTATTTCCACCTTTCCCTATATTAACACATTTCATGGGAGGGATACAAAATAATCATATGATTAATTTTCTAAATAATCTCTTCTATTTAACATTGAAATAAAAGATGATGTGCTTGAGTATTTTTCTACCCTCACAGTTATCAATCACCATTAAGTTAATATCTCACATAATAATAATCAGAGATTGGTTATATCTCTTTTATTTTAGTTTACATCATTTTCCTTTCCCTTTGAGATGGAAATATTTTATGGTATTTCATTAAAAAGTGGAAAATTAGAAATAAAGATATCAGAGAATTGCCTTTTAAAGGTATTGTCTCTAAAATCTCTCCCATGAGAGATTTCTTTACCATCAATTAAAGCTGTCAAAATAAAAGATGCAAATATAAAAAGAAAAAGAAAATCTGTCCTTGACACTCTTTCTTTCTGTTTAATATTTTTTGAGAATTTTTTCTAGCTACATTTGGAACTAGCAATAGTTAATGTAAAATTAGATTGTATTCAACAATAGTATTCAATTGATAGCAAAGAGGTTGATCTTCCTGAAAACGGTAAAAAAGGGTATAATTGATTGTTGAAATTGCAATTACTGAAAGATGAGTGGTGGTGAACTTCCAAATGATTTAAGCTTTTAGGGAAAGTTTATAGAAGATTAAAAAAATTAGCCAGGTTTCTTGCTACTAACAATAGCAAGACATTCTTCACTATCACCATTAAACAGACAAATGAACTTAAACAAATAGCAATGAAAATAATACAGTCATTGCTTGCAAGTAAATTTATTACATACTATATACATAGAATGAAGCCCCTTCATCAAAATTACAGCAAACACATACTTCAACATTTTATGTATCTCACTTTACATATATATGTGTGTATATTTACATATCTATACCTACCTGTCTATACAAAAATGACCCTTTTTGACTCAAGTGGTACATTGCCTAGTTTTCCCAAATCATATCTCATTGTGTCATATACACATTCATGTGTTGGAAAAATTAAAAATTAAAATATGTTAAAATTAACATAAGGTTTTGAATGTAAAATAATTCTAGCTTTATCTCTTATTTTCCTAATATTCTTGATTGATGTATTTCTACTGAAAATTTTAATTGGTTACTCCCTTTGAGTGTCAGGCTAAATTTTTAGTATTGTATATTAGTAAACACAAGATTGGTAAAATAATATCAAATAACAAAACAACAAGTATATGTGGCATAAGCAGGTTTGGATCAACGTGATTTTTTACTGGGCAAGAACCAAAGTAAATAGGAGAGAAGAGTTTTCTCAAGTCAAATTTTTAGGTTGCCACAGACATCAGTCATTATATGTTACAGTCAGAAAGAAGTACATTAGGTAGTTCAGAATGATGACTGGGCGGTTATTCTGTAAGAGACTTTCAACTCTTTCAATGCAAGTTTAAAGGGAAAGTAGTTAAATTAAACTGGTTTCAAATCTCTCCAAACATTGTGTATATTCTATGTAGAAGATGCATCAAATTTGAAATAAGAAATTGTTATTACCACTTCTTGCACAAGACCTCCAAGGATTTCTATAGATTTTATTTATTTAAACTTAAAATATTTTAAAATGTGATATAGGCTGAATGTTTTCCAAAATTAATATTAAAACAATCACAGTTTTAAAAATATCTAAGAATTTCTTTTAAACATATTCAAGGTTTTACTGTTTGCCAGAAAGAAATCTAATCTTTCAAGCATTATGATAATTAAAACAATGCTTCATGATTAACTTTATCAACATTCAAAAAACAGCTCACTTAGTCCTGAATTTACACTGACATAACTTTGGGTTATATCTTTTACATTATTCCCCCACTTTTTACTGCAATTGTTTACATGGGGGGGACATGTTTTATCCTTACTCTGTTTCTATTACAAAGAATATAGCCAGATACATAGTAGGCATTTGATACACATTTGCTGAATGAATAGAAATGCTTTTCCATTTGTCTTAATATTCCAAAGACTCTAACAATTGCTTCTGAAGTTTCATAGATTGAACATATTTGGAATTTAGGCCTATATCCTTGGACATTTTTTTAATAGATCATATTAAGGAAACTGGTTGGCTTGTGCATCCCAGTTTCTTCTGTAAAAGTAGGTGTTGGACTAGAACAATATTTATTAACATTTATGTCTACAACATTCCATAACATCAAATTTATAACACCCATTTCTCAACATTCATGCTTAAGATTAAATAATTTACAGAAGTTTATTAGAATAAATTTTAGTTTTGGTGTCCTCTCTAGAATGTCTGAAGACATACGTAAAATCATGGTCTACTGGATTCTTGAGTCTTGCTGTAGAGTGAACAATTCAGTTAGACCTTCCTCAAAAGCTGAAAAAATTGGATGTGCAACATGGAATCTCAATATCCTAGAAAGAAAAGAGAAGTTCTCAACAGGGGAATCAGTAGGGGAACACTCAAAAAAGTATTAAAAATATGAATACAGACCCAAGGAGAGGAATCAGAGTAGCTCACACAAAGACATAGTGCTGACTACATTAATCAACTGGAAAAGTTCAGAGAAAAGGCTTTACAATTCTCATAATAAAGGTAGAAGTTCAGAAAAGGCTTTAGGAAAGTACCCAGATGTTGGGTGAACTCCCAGAGGGCATAAGACAGCCAAATGTGAAAGTGTTCATAAAACAAAGAGATAAAAGAAAAAGAAGTATGGAAGATTTCATTGCAGACTGACCCAGACTTAGAATCTTGGAAATTTTATTAGAACACTGATGTTGAAATAGCTAAATAGTGGGAAAGAGCCATTATCTTAAGCTAACTCTCCCAGTAAAAACAAGATTAATAGGACTAATGAAAAGTTTTATAGCTTTACTATATTTAATTTGTGATTACATTTGTAAAGAAATATTTTGTAGAATCTTGAAATACCTACTGTGTTCTTCAAGCTCAAAATACTAAGAATCTCTTTCTAAATTAATAAATACCTTGATTCATTCTCAGACCTAACAATGCCTTAAAATTCCCCAAATCTAAAAATAGAGGGGAAAAATCCATTTTGCAACATTAAAGAAACAAAAGATAAAAAATAGATCGAAATATCTGAATTATATGATCAGTTTATGTTAAAAATTGAGACAAGAAACGACCATGGAATATATAAAAACATACCTATTTTAATATAGATGGATGAAGTCAAGCATTTGGCAATAAGAAAAGATTTAGTAAAACTCCAGGGAATTATGTCTATCTCTACTTTTAAAAGTGTGCAATATGTCCCTTTTCTAAATTACAGAGTTTCTATTGTTTAAAGAGTTTAAAAAGAGTTATAGTTGGCATCAAAATTAAATGCACCATAATTTCATATGAAGGGAGGTAGAAAAAGAAAGAGAGGGAGCTATTATGAGAGATTCACATAGGTCTCCTGTGAGCAGCAGAGAAAAATGTTGTAGATCTGAAATAAAAGAAGATCTATACTTCAGAAGGAATACTCAAAGTATAAAAGTAAAAAGGTATTCTTATATTTTCCCATACTGGTCCTGTAGGCATACTTTAATGTTTTAAGACAGCCAAATTTTTTTTTCCACTTTACCTAGTGCATAAATAATGTTTTGTCTTAAATATTCAGTAGTTTCAGGTGTGGTAGTACACTTTTGAATAAGAATTACTATTTATTTTTCAATGGAAACTTGAGGTTAGAATGCTAACTTCTGTGAACATTTAAGAATAATTCCACTTCCCGCAATAGAACGTATAATAAAAAGATAAAAGTTACATTGCTTTGATTCTACATTTTAGACTGAGATTATTATATAAAGTGAAACCAACTGAATCTCAATACATGACCCCTATTAGAAACAGTTTGAATATTCTTTAAAATTGACAAAAGAAAAACATATATAGGCATTTATTTACAATGGATAAATTATTTACAATGGATAAACAGCAGAATTAACTCATTGAGTTACAGTCTCCAGATAAAGTGGCGAAAGGAATTATAAAAAGAGTAACAAATTTGCCTGTGTGTTTCACTAAACATGAACAGTTCACTATGAGGGGTCATGAAGATGGCAAAATATTCATTTCAACTGAATGAAATACTACATTATTATGCTCTTTTCAGAAGGCAGAAAGACAATGTATTTAAACAAAAAATGGGGAATTATTACAGAATATAATATTTTTTAAAAAGTAAATGATGCTTTTTAAATTTGTGAAACAGGATGATATGAATCTATGACTATATACTTAGAAGATACATTTTTTAAGTTGAAATACAACTACAAGTTGCTAAAGAAAAAAATAGAAATAAAGATTTTTACTCTTAAATTTTGTATTTGTTCTTGAATCATATTACAATTCCTTTAAAAAGTGATTTAGCACAGTGAAGTAATTTATACTCCTTTTTTCTGTTATTAAACATATATTTTTTAAATTTTATCTGTCAAAGGGCATGGTAAGGATTTAATTACATTGCATCATTCCTTTGCAAACAATTATATGATATTTAAGGCAGAATTTTTTGCCAGACCACATTTAACTGTACATATGACCAAATACATTCTGTTTTTCCAAAATCATTTACTTAAGAAACTCTTGAATGCATTGTGGTGTTTTAAGGTGTCAACTAAAGAAAAAAAAAATCAAGCCTTTAAGAACTACAGTTAATATTATTCAGAAATCTTACCAACGTGTTTTTCAGAAGTCTTACTGAAGAATGTCTGGGAGCAGTTCTGTTAGACTGGTCTGCCATGGCATTTCAGCCTATTGCTTATATGCAGTTGACGTGGGTACCAATATACACACAGTCACATCAATTCTGGGGTATAAGAGCATATCTGGTTAAAAATTATTAATTATTATTAAATTTGGGCTTGGCGCCTATAAGTGAGTAGGGCACCGGCCATGTGCACCGAGGGTGGAGGGTTAGAGCCCGGCCTGGGCCTGGTAAACAACAATGACAACTGCAACAACAACAAAAATAGCCAGGTGTTATGGTGGGTGCCTGTAGTCCCCAGGCTGGCTCAGGCAAGAAAATCACTTGAGCCCCAGAGTTGGAAGTTGCTCTGAGCTGTGACCCCACACAGCACTCTAACAAGGGTAACATAGTGAGAGTCTGCCTCAAAAAGAACAGGGAAAACCAGAAGCATTATTATTGATCTCATCAGTTACCTTTTGTGCAAGGAGAGGTAAGGACTGGGGTCATACTATCTGTTAAGAAATATAGTGACTTTGGTCAAGACACATGGTGTTGAGTATGCTCTGTTCTTTCTTGTCTTCAGAGCACTTTTCTGGAGAGCTGTATTTCATTATAGGGTGAAGGGTTTAACCAGAAATTATTATGTGGGCAGAAATGAGCAAATAAGCAAGGATTCTTCCATTATCTACTTTGTTTCACAAAAGTAATGCCAAAGTAATATGAAATGTTGTTATAAAGTAAATAAAATAGCGTGGGGATGGGTCGTGTGTGAGAAGGCTCCAGCTACCCTGAGGGAAATTTCAGAGGAAACTAGCTACTAGACTAATAGATTAGTATTTTACCCCTATACCCAGGTCAGAGAGTCAGGATTGTTACTGCGGTCCGCCTGAGTTTTCTCCGGCTTGGTAACACTCAGGCATGGCTTACCATCTTTCTGGAGCTAATACCTGTGGTCACGCTTTACATCCCTGGTGGGGGCAGGGTGGAGGGGCGGTGAGAAGCAGACGGTTTGCCTTCAGAGGAGTTAAATGGTCTTGGGAAACCTCCCTGGGCAGCGGGCATACCCACCTTTCACACAGGGTTCCCCCTTTCCCCTCCCAGCCCGGGTTGGCGGTGTTGCAGGCTACCGTTCCAGCCCGCCAAGCCCGCCGCACCCCACCTTTCCTGAAGCACTGGCCGTCATGGGCACGGCTGGACTGGCCCGTCATGGGCACCAGGGGACAGGAAGCCTCCTAGCCCTGACTGGGCAGCTGCAAGGCCCATTGGTGGACAAGGGGGAAGTCCGCATCAGCGATGGTGACTTCTTTTATGCTGAGACTTCCTCCACCTGCTGGGCTGTCGGCTGATTCCCACATGAAGATATGTCAGCTCCTGATACAGTGTTCCCCCATTTAAACTGGACAAGGAGCTCCCATTTCTAGGCCTTGGCGATTTCACATAAGCTTCCCAGGCCAGAGTAATTTCAGGAGGGGAATATTCATTCACCTTGCTCCTAGGGGAAGGGACTGTATCCATTAATTCATGTGCCCATTCATCTTGCCTGAGCCAAGGGACTGTATCCATTCATTTGTTACCAAATCCTAGCCAAATTTAATTAAAAAGGACCCAAGCAACTATATGTACCACTATATAAAGGACCCAGGCGGAGATTTTCCTACTTGGGTCTTTACGCCTGCCAGCTCTGATCCTTTTTCTATGTTCTTTTCTGTACAATACATCCTGTCTTACTACTGATCTGTGGTCTGTAGGTTCATTTGAATCACAGAGACCAAGGACCTACTGAAGAAAGAAATCCCAGCAACACCTTCACCTTTATGGTACCGTGGTGGCTTTTATCAGAGCCCCTAACTCGCAGCATCATGGTTCGTGTTCCCTTCCCTCGGTTGGTCAGTATTTGTGTTTCAAGATGGGTCAGGTGAATAATGTGTTTTTGGTGTTGTTTGTTTGTTTTTGTTTTTGGTGTTTTTTGGTGACAGGGTCTCAATCTGTTGCTTGGGGTAGAGAACCATGGTGGCATCATAATCCCCTGTAACCTCTTACTCCTCTTAGTTACTCCATAAATTTTACTATTTTTAGTTCTCACTGTTTTCAAGGTGGTCTATTTTCCATCAGAGTCAATAGTCAATGAATAACATATTCAAAATTTTCAGGAAGAATGCATTTTTTATTAGTTTGTTTTTAATTTAGCCTAGGTCAGTGTGGGTGGCCCCTACCTCTAATGCCAGCACTCAGGGAGGCCAAGGCAGGAGGATCTTTAGGCCTCAGGAGTTTGAGCTTAAGATGAACTAAGCTAAGCCCAGGGTGCCCTAGCAGGAGTGACAAAGTCAGATAAAATCTAAAAAAAAAAAAAAAAAAATTGTCAAGAATTTCTAATTCAGTGGTATTGTGGTCAGAAATGCTCTTTTTAGTTTGTTTGCTTTTGTTTGTTTTCTTATGTGAACATTGGACATATTCCGTTTTTAATAATATGTCGTTTGACACCCAAATATGTCTTTTATGACACTCAAATCTCAAATGGGAGAGAGAAAACAGTTTCCTTACAAAAAGGTCCTTCATGGTTCATGGATTCTTCTCTATCAATTCTTGTACCCCTTTCCCCAGAGACAAAAGCAACTTAAATTATTTACCAATACTAGTAATGGTAAATTAGTCTGACTTGATCTAGAAATTCATCTAAAAGTAATAATGCAGTGAACAGTCCTTTGTGTAAGGAATTTTTTTCTCAGAGTATATTCAAGATCCAATCATGTCATTATGAATGTCATGAATTGTTTTATTGTTGAATGGTATTCTTTCACGTGGGTACACTACATGTTTTTCATCCATGTTCATATGATGGAAGATAATTTTATGCCATTATGAATAGGTAGCTACAAATATTTTTGCAAATGTCTCTTTTTAGCATGTTTTTACTTCTTAGGAATTGCAAAGTCATTAAAGGTATATACAGTTTCACTCCATTTCCAAAGCTGTGTAGTATTTTACACTGCAGCCAATAATGTACTCATAAAAATATTTTGTTACACATTCTCACCAAAATTTCATTGTGTTCACCCTTTTTTATTCTTACTACTTTGGTAGGAATGAGAAATTATTTCATTTTGATTTTCATTTCCATTTTTTTGATGACGAATCATATTGAGACATTTGGAGGGGTACTTATTAACCATTTATAAGTTTTGTTAGTTCTTTAAAATCTTCCATTCACATTGTTGGATTGTTTCTCCTTTTATTATTAAATTTTATGTTTTTTATACTGGATAAAAGTTTTTGTTAGATATATCTTTTAAAAATATTTGTACAATCTATTGCTTACTATTTTCTTACATATCTTTTATTGAGCAGATGTTTTTATATGTCTTAAGGATTTAATTTCTCTATTCATTAGTTGACATTTTATCCTTTGTTTCTTTCTACTAAGCATTTGCCCAATCCCAATTCACAAAACAAATTCACCACAGTTTCTCTCAAAACATTTTTTCACTTCTCTATTCAGTTCTAATATCCATTTTGAGTAAATGCTGTGTATGATATGAGGCATGAATGAAGGCTCTCCCCTACCCCCAAATACATGCCTATCTAGTTTTCTTAACATCATTTCTATAAAGACTTTTACTCAAATTGAATATATTTAATACTTTTCTTTTAAAAAAAATTTGTCCAGTCTGGATGGAGTGACTAATGCCTATTATACTCAGGTAGGTGGATTACGTGAGTTAAGGAGTTTGAGACCAGCATGAGCAACAGCCGGATCATGTCTCTAAAAATAACTGCCTGTTGTCCCAGCTACTTGGGAGGCTGAGACCAGATTGTCACTTGACTCCAAAAGTTTGAGGTTGCTGTGAGCTATATTGCCCCAGCACTCAACCCTAGGGTGAATGAGACTATGTCATAAATAAATGCAAATAAATAAATAAATAAAATAACAAAAGTAATTAAAAATTAAAAAATATTTGTTCGCCTTTCTTTTAAATCAAATGATGTTTTAGGTAACGGTCTTCTTCTCTACTCTTTACTTTGTTACTTATTTTTTCTAGTTTTGAATTCTCATGTCAATACCACTGCATTTATTATAGTGGCTTTATATAATATGTCTTAGAGTAAGGAGAAATAGTATATATCCTCCCACTTTATTGTTCATTTCCAATAATATATTGAATATTCTAGATTCTAGATTTTTTTATCAAAGATATCAATCAGTTTTTCAGGAAGATTACTTCCTCCTCAATTTTTTTTTGAATAATTTCTAGAGTATGGAAATAAGCTCTTCTTTGAAGGTTTGATAGAATTCTGGTGTATAGCCATCCAGACCAGGGCATTTTTTTTAATTAAAGTTTCCACAAGATAGAAAAAGTATTAATTTGATTTTTTTTCCAGAAATGATCTAACATTTTGTGTGAAAATGAAGTCTTTCTTTGTCAGATCATACAACTCTTTAATACATGGTCCTTCAAGTCAGTAAAGTCTTTCACTGTGGTATAACACTTTGGATGATACTATAGCTAATTTAAACACCAAAATACAGCATTGGGGAAGACTGAGTCAATGAAGAATTGGTCAAAAATCATTCATTGAACAAAGTAGTGAAACAAATTCTCTTTCCTAGAAATTTGTCATTGGTCACGCCCTATATGTGATATTTGTCTCAAGTAAGAATATCCAGGGTATAAAAGGCCAAACTTACCAGTCACAATATCTTCTTTTCCCTTAAGAAATATTTTTCAAAGGCTTAGGCACATTTATTTCATTTGTAAGAGTTTAATTAGGAGTAATCATCAGGAATGCTACATGTTTTAGTTTATATGCTGGTTTTTATTAGCTAATTTTTTGAAGATAGCTGTCAAATGTTGTCATTAGAGATATGCCGCATGATATATGACTTAAAAGTCAAATCCTAAAAGAGATAACTTACTTCTCCAAATACTTAACATATCTAAGAGTGGCTTAACTTGATATGACATAACCTAACCTAGAAATGGAAGAGAAAAATATCATAACATTGGATCTAGAATGTGGTTCTGTTACTAATTTTTTAATTTTTTCACTTTTTTTTTTTTTTTTTTTAGCTAGCTGTGTGAACCTGAGAAAGTTACTAATTATCTCTGGGTTTCTCTGTTCTTAGCTGTGAAATACAGAGATCAACTAGATGCTTTTCCACATGACTATATTCTATGTGGTGTCATCTGATGGAATCTGCATAGAATGACCATGTAGATGCAAGAAAAACTTGAAATTTGGCTTTGAACCTTAACACCACAAGCAAGTCCAGAGCTACTAGACTACAGCTTTCTTTGTGCCGCTGCATTCCTGTGCTAACTGTAATACATAAGGAAAGATGTCCGAGAAGAATAGTAAATGTCACCTTGAGTAGAAATCCATGGAAATGCTAGAAGATCAAGGCCAGCTGCCTTCAAAGGTATGAAATTATATAGCCCTGTCTATTTCCTCCAAGTCTTTCAAAATAGTTCCTCTTCCCACAGGCACATTCATTCCATGCTGGCAAAAAATATAATCAGCAGTTTATGGAGAGTATTTAGGAAATACATATCATCCTCTAAAATGTATAGACCCTATATATCAGTAATCCCCCCTTTAAGAATTGTCCCTAAAAAGATACCTTCCAGATGCGAAAAGCTCTACCTTCCAGAATATTCATGATAGTATTGTTTACAATGGTGAAAAATTGGGAATATTCTAAAAGTTAAATAATTGACACTCTAAATAACCATTACAAATAATGATGAAGATGGAAATGAAAAGATATCCACAACATCTTATTAATTATTAAAAGGAGATTAGAGGCCATTTCCCTAATACATCATTCATGTGAAATTATATGCTTATATGTTTATGTGTATTGGTACAATTTCACATGATTTTTAATTAAGTGGTGATTTTTTCTATAGTAATTGCATTTTTAAAAATCAATATGTTTCAATATTTCAAAAACAATAAAATGGATTGTGGCTCCTGATGAGCTAAAAATGAACATAGAGTATCGGACAATAGCCATGCCAGTCCTCAGCATTCTTTCTGGATCATATATCAAATTAGAAATGACTTTTTAAATAGAAGTATCTTTACTATCAGGAATTACAATGTCTGAAACTTTTCTTAGTACTTATTTGTGAAGTCCTTACAATTAGAAGCTAGATAACCATCATGACTTACATGACTTATATTATTCCTAGTAACATTGCTCTAGTTTTTAACAAATTTTGTTAGTAAAATATTTTATGCTAGTATTTTTTTTTCCTGAATGGTCATGTGAGATACTTCTCTTTGCCTGGCCAGCATCTCAATTCAATCCTCACTTTATGAATCCTACAGGAAGTAAAGAAAAACTTCCCTTACAGATGATAACCATGTGAGATATTTGCTTTCCCGGAATCCCTGGAAGGACAAGTAACCAGTGGACACCCCAGCACCAGACTCCAATAAGGAAATATTCCTGCAAGAGAGAAGTGAGGAAGAACATTCTTTCTTAATGGCAGGAACAGTAGTGGTGGCTGCCTGAGAAAGTTTCTGGAGGCATAAATGCCAGATGTATAAATGTCACGTCTTTAGCTCAATGGAGGCGGTAATGGTTTCTATATCAGTCTAGTTCTGAAGAGAATTCAGGTGATGCTACTGGAAGCCAAGCTTTGAGTTGGTTTTCCAGATCTCCTACTGGTTGTTTGAGCTACATGGTACAATTGACACAAAAGCATTTTGTTTTTAATCATCCAGTCAGCTTGCAAATGAGTACTGCCTGATACACTCATGCTTCCTTCTTTTTCCCACCACCGACAACCTTCATAAGTATATTTTCACCTTTTCTCTGACCACGTGGAGGAAGTAAACCCTCCTCTATTGAAGGAGGAAGATGTGCTATAGATACCATCTGTCACCTATTTAAGGACTTGATTTCTCATACATAGTATTATGCCTTCTCTCATCTGCTTCAATCTCTCTCTTACTGCAAGCCCTTTCCCTTCTGCGTGCAGACATGTTTGTGCAGGTGCCATCTTTAAAAAGGATGCCATGCCTTCATCCCTACTTTTAAGGCCTCTAACCCCTTTGTTGCCAAACATCCTATTATTCGTGCACTTTCTCACTTCTGATTCATTTCCCAACTCTTTATTATGACTTTTGCCTTTATCATTCCACTGGAATATGTTGTGATTCTCTAGCAACCCACTGCCATAAAACCTCTTAGTTTTTCCTCTTTCTTGAAATATTTTTCTTTTCTTGGATTGTTTGACTATGCCCTGTTCAGGGTTTCTTGCTTTCAACTTGGTTGTTTCTAGCTAGGTGAGCAGAAATATTTCTTTGCCTCTATGTGACCTAATACATCTCAGTTCTAGGGCTTGTCTTTTCCTTAATCTTTCCATAAATAATATGATACATTTCCATGGATTAAAATGCCTTTTGTATGCTGATGACGTATATCCTCAAACCAGTACCCTAGAAGGCATTCCTTGAATCCTCCTTTTCTCCTACTTATCACATACAATTATTTAGGAATGTTCACCAGTTATGCAAGAAAATGGTCTTTCAAGTTTTCTCACTTTCTCTATCTCCTAGAACAGTGGTTCTCAACCTTCCTAATGCCACAAAGTATATTAATTGTTAAAAAGGAGCCACAATGCACAGGTTGAGAACCACTGTCCTAGAGCAACACCTTAAGTACTGTGATGTAATTGCCCTGTGGCTACTCATGCTTCAATTCCTAGTTCCAATGACTTTTCCTTGTAAACTATTAAACTCCATGAGATAAGGGTTCTTGTCAGTCTTAAACTTTTTTGCTCTCATCCCTGTGCCTTGTACAGAGTAAATGTTCAGCAAATATTTGTTGGATAAAAACTCAATCAATCAATCAATTGATTAAATTCAGCTGGCAGCAAGTTGAGCACTAGCTTGTTCTGGAAAGCTGAAGAAAATCCAACAGATGGTGATATAAATTGGATTGAGATGCTTTATAAATAAAATTAAAATCCCTAGTATCACGGCTGCCAAGAAAAAAAAAACTTGAATAGTAAAATCAAATATTCAAAGTAGGTGGACTGAGATACATTCCTGTTAATGACATTGCAATTGATCTCATTTGCAATGTAAATCCCTGTTGCTTAAAATAAGTCAATCCAAGGGATAACAATTAATTAACTGATTAATTTAACACATATGTATTGGCCACCTATTATATGCCAGGTACTGTTATAGAGGCACAGAATACAGAAGTAAACCAAACAAAGACTCTGTACTTAATATGAAACTTATAATTTAGTTATTGAGACAAACAAATCAAAGAAATAAGTAAAAATCAGAGTAAATCATATGGTGATAGACTTTGAGGAGAAAGAAGAAAGAAGGATATAAAGTGTCTGAAGAAATTTAGCATTTTAGGTTGAGTAGTCAGAAGGCCTCTCTGAGGAGGTGACTTTTAAGTAAAGACTTGCAATGAAGAAGAGACCCAGGGGGATATTTATGGGAAGAACATTTCAAGCAGGGGCAATAGCAAGGGCCAAAGCTGCGAGGGAAAAATCTGTTCATATATTTAAGGAATGTCAACAAGGCCTGCGATTGGAGTGAAGTGGAGAGATGAGGATAATAAGAAATTCATTGAGAGGCAATGTAGAATCAAGAGTGGGATTCTTTCTGAGCAAGGGATTTGGCTTTAATGTGAAATGACATGGAAAGCAATTGGAGGGTGTTGAGTTGAGGCAGGTGACCTGAACTGACCCACGTTTAAGAAGACCATGAAATACATTTCACCATTATTAGCTTCTAAGATCTGTGGAGGGATGCCAATATTAACCCAGTTAAATCGACAGGACTGATCAAATATGCAGTAGAGCCCTGGACTTTAGAGACCGGTGTTATAGCAGTGTGGTGGCTTGAGGTAGTCACCAAAATAAGTGAAAAGAGCAAGTAAATGTTTAAGAAGAAAAAGGTTTACTAATGATTTGCACAGCAAGCCAAACCTCATCCTAGTGACTGCAGGCTTGGGGGAAAGGGCATTTTGGGTGTTTTATGCACAACTTTGAGGAGTATTACCTGTTTTTTGGAAGTGTCCCAGGGTCTCACTTAACTCTGTTCTCAAAACAACCCATCTGCAATGTCTGAAAGCAACCTACCAACAAGATCTTAATCAGCGTCATATCCAATATACCCCAGGTCAGCCTGACCCAAACTAATCCAGAGTAGGCAAACTGCATCCCTCACCTGCCCAGCTCCTATCTCATTCACTGACTAATTACAGTTTCTGATATCTTAGTCAAAATATAAAAGTTAAGGAAAATCAATCAAAAACAATAAAACAATAAAGTATTATTCAAGGTACTTGCAATAATTATATTCCTTTATATGGAAAAATAAATCCTAATAGTAAAAAATAATCACTGAATAAATACTTCACATAGTTAGCTATCTTTTAGTGGGTGAAAAGGGAATTATTTCTGAGTTGGTGATAAAAATCACTATTTTTAGATGTCACAAATAATATAAAATATCTTATAATTTCTTAGGGAAAATCTGAGGCCAGATTGTTTGAATTTAAATCCGAGTTTTGCCATGTGCCATTCATGTGATCTTGTGCAAGTAAGTTATCTCTCTGGGCCTCCATTTCCTTTCTCTAAAATGGGAATAATGTAGCAGTTCCTTCAAATGATTGCTTTGATAGTAAAGGAGACATAAACATGAATCACTTAATACAGTGCTTGACATTAGTATATTTTATATAATCATAATTATTTTTGTTATTATAGTATTTCAGTTACTGATTTGGAAGTTGTTGCAAATAGTTGCATGAAAACTATTTTTAATGAACTTTTCATGTCTAACACTCTCTGTTATTTTTTCGCCTTTCCCCACAGTTATTTATTTATAAGTAATATTCCCTGAATCAATTGGAAAATATGTATTAGAAAGTCATAATAATACAAATCTTTTACTGGTTTAACTGATATTTTAGATTTGGCAATACATCTAGAGGGTAGATTTCCTTTCCTTTAGTGTCTTGTTTTAATATGTGCCCTTTTTGTGGGTAAACATAGACACCACCAGAGCCATGTGACATAGAATATAGTGAGTCATATGAAGCACAGATTTGTATTTAATCACTATTAAAGTTGATAACACAAATGTTCACAAGGATATTGAAGTTTATGCCATCTTTTTTTAGACCTCAAGATTTATTACAACCACGATGTATGTAATCACTATTTTCCTACTTAGGTTAACATTAAAAGTCGAAATTTTTTGCACTGGACAGGTTTTAATCTGGCTCCTCATCATTTTATGAACACTAATCACTTTCCATGAAATCTTTATTTCTTCATGTGGATTTGCATTCTTGAACATTTTTATATTCTTTCAAACACCAAAAGTTCAGATGCTATGATACACATTTTGCCAAGCTAGTTTCTGATTTCACTCAGTTCATTTTGAAGGGATTTGTATAAAATACCAGAGTTCTATAAAACAACAATATTAATAAAATAAAAATTTGTGAAGTCAAGGACATACGCAATTCAAGATTATTAGATAAAACTGCTGATTTAAACAAATGAATATCCTAGGGATAGGGCACAAGTATTCCAAAGATGATAATAATGCTCACAATAGTTATTAGAATTTGTCATTTCAATAAGTTTACTGAGTTTCTAAATAGTTTCTAATATGTTCATGTTATTGCCATTTAAGGGTGAATTAGTTGTGAAATATTGTCAAAAATTACAAAGAGCCAAGTTTGGCAAGTAAGATTGGTCATCAATCTGTGTAATGCCACGTTGGATGAAATGCATGACAATCAATTCATTTCAATTGCTTTTAATTGGCTTGAATAGCAATTATAACATTTTGAAAAAAGTTTCACAATAACATATTTCTGCATATCAATATATCTAATAATTGATACTACAGTGTGATATATCCATTTGAATTCTCTTTGAAACTGATTTACACAGGCTTAAATCATTAAAAACAACATAACTGGAGAATTTTGAGATAGCTGACTTACAGTGCGGCCTTATTCAGTGTTGCAAAGCCCAGGATCTGTCACTCAATGACTGAGCTCTGGTTTCTCTGAATTAGCTTGAATTTTCTGCCGTGGTAACACAGCTAGAAGATCTTTACATCTTCACATGTGCAAGTGCAGTGGAATAAAACATCTGGGTTTTCTCACCAGTCGTTCACCAAAGTGTTAAGTCTCAGTTCTGCCAGCAGAAATGAAAGTACAGTGGGACTCAGACCTTGGACCCAGTCTGGGTATACCTTGGCTATATAATTATACAAGACTCAGTAACCTCCTCTACAAAATGGGAAAAATAGTGATATCTATTTCATAGAGTATGTATTAAGAGTAAATAAATTATTACACGTGAAATATTTAGAACAGAACCTGGCACATACAAAGCACTAGACAAGTGTTAGCCATTATTATTGAGGTTTTTCCCTGAGCATTACACCCATTTTTTCTCTAGAGCTCAGTTTCTTGATTTGCAAAATCAGAAGAGGATCCACCTTGTATTATAAAGCAAATGTTCATAATTCTTTGCTTTCATAAAAATTTGGATGACTCTCATCCTTTAAGATAACCTTTCATACAGAGACTTTCAGGCATGAATCCTGAAGCCCAGCATGAAAAAGCTAAATTTCACCATGACCTCAGTAGAAATTATATAACTTTTCTTTTATGATACTCTGCATGAGAAAAGAAACCCACTGCCAAAAATGTGGTTGAGAAATATGTACCTTGTTAGAGTAGCTGGTAGTTGAGTCATAAAAAATGTTAATAAAGCAAAATGACTCTCAGCTTTCGCCTCTATCAATAGAATATTATACTGAATATGAGACGAACTACTGAGCAAGAGTGTAACTTTTGTCTAATGACATTATAAGTCACAGCGCAATGTTCTACTGAGCAGTACCATAGTATGGTATGGCAAATCACAGAGTTGTCACCTGTAGCCAAAACTTGGACCATTTTTGTGACATATTCTATGTTGTATCAACATAAATTGTTCAGAGGCACCCACAGAATGAGTTGTTTCTACATTATACTTCATGCTCATCTTTCCCTTTGGTGTTCAAAAGCTAGAGTTACCTTTATTCACCTAATATAAAATGAAAATATGAAGTGGCATTGTCTTTTCTAAAATTTCGGTTTCATATGAGGGTACATATGATTAGGTTACAATGTTTGCACTTGTAAGGTGAAGCCCAAGTTGAGTTGAGTCCTCCACCCAGGAGGTGTGCCGTATACTCCTACTTTGTACCTGTTTTTAAATAAAATAAAATTTGGTTTAAAGTACCTGAACTTTGTTTTGAGACTCTTTTTGATTCTAACTTAGAAAAAGTGGAAATGTATGACATTATTGAAGCAGTAGTTTCATTCTTTATGTGTCTTTGTAACTGGGAGTGGTAATAGGAAATAGATTTCAATTCCCTTTTCTTATTTATAGAGCCTCACTATACATGTGATTATGTATATGTATGTAGATGTAACACATATATGTATTGCTTCATGTTATACTGCTTGACTAATTACATAAATGGATATAAATAATTCAAGGATCTTGTTCAGGACTGCTTTAAATGTAAGAGTTCAAGAATATTGAGAATAAATTGAATAATACTATCTAAAAACTACATCTAAGATGGAGAACAATGAAAAGCAATAAATATTATTTAATAGAAAACAAGTTAAATGATCATGTGGTAGTCATCTGTGGTCATTGGCAGACCCCTTATCTGAAAACCTCATGTATCTTTGGGAAGGGTGAATAATTTAGTTAGAAGTTTCATCTATTACCAATGTTCTCAATCTCTAATTTATGAATTTCTTAAGGCTCAAGAAATTCCCTTTATTCCCAGTAGTATTGCCTTGTTTATCTTGCTGACTTAATTATCTTTGAACTGTGAATGTCCATGCCTCCCTTTCTAGACAGAGCTATCTCCAGAGTCTAGACTAGAGCAAATTGGAACAATTGCCCAGGGCTCTGCTCTTCTGGGGAAACCCAGCTGCTAGGGCAGCTGTGGTAGATAGGTGAAAGCTTGCTAAAAAAGAAAGAGGGGGATGAGAGTTAACACAACCCATAGCACAATAATCAAAAACCATTAGCACAGTTTGTAAAACATCTTCTACTCCCAACTTTTGCCTACTCCATGAAATGATATTAACCCCAATGCCCTAAGCATTCTAATTGACTGTAAATGAATTCTTTTATATCTTGACCACTTTATTCTCAACATTAATTGATACCTTCATACATTAATTCAACTAATATTTATGAAGGTCTTACTTTATATTTTCACATTTATATGTACTAAATATTTATCATAGTCATGAGATCACTCTTATACCTCATTGAATACAAGAATCGAATATTGTGCCTATTAAAACTGAATTCTCAGGCCTCACCTCTAGAGATGCAGATTCAGTAGGTGAGGCCCATGAATTCATAGTTTTAGAAAGTACCCAAGTTTGTTCATTAAGTACTCAGTTAGATAATAAAATCCATAAGTTAGGAGCCATGTCAGCTCTTTTACCACTAGAGTACTCAACACCTAACATAGTGTCTGGAGCATAATAGTTACTTAAAATATAATTGTTTATCTTTATTAAATTATATTATTAAGAGGGGCTGCCCAATATGAAAGGAGAGGCCAGAGAGATAAGTACACTCTCTTCTTGTTCTCTGATTAAGAGCTATGCTAGCCTTTAAGTTAAAAAGCTGAATTTATCATAAATCCTTGAGTCAAGGCAAATAACACAAGACACAACACAAGACGGACTAATTGAAGAGAGTTTAATGGTCATTTATAAGGGCACAAACAGGGTGAAAGGAAGTGAAAAGAAAATGGTGAAACACTCAAGGCCTAGCAGTAGTCAGAGGAGCTGCTAGGACTTCATCTTAGGACTAAATCATAAGGGGAGGTGCTTATTATTAGAACCTTGTCAGTATGTAGCCATGACAGAGGGGCTGCCCAATATGAAAGGAGGGGTCAGAGAGATAAGTACACTGTCTTCTTGTTCTCTGATTTACTGCCATTGGCTAAACTCAATCAGAACCCTATGGCAAGGGAGCCCAGGTGAATTAGTGTTCCTTCTCTCATGGCACAGAGCAGAAAGGAGAGTAACTTTCTTTCAGAAGCTGACAGTTACTTTACTGTACAGTTACTTATGAACAAAGTTGAGAGAGAAAATAATGACTACTATTTATCATGTTATTTTTTAGTAACATCAATGCGGTTGTCTACATAGCAGTCCATTCAAATTGTCTAGATGTACCTAGCATAAATCGTGTGTACACCAAGATGGAATGTTAGCTAAACATTAGTTTCCATTTTCCAGCTGATCACACTCTCCTCACACATGTGTACATATACATACACAAACACGTGCTCACATACACTTCCATTGGATTCACAGGACATTATGAAACATAATTTTTGTTGGAGCCTGAACATTTAGATGTATACTATTAATTAAATATCACATAATCTTTTGATCATTTAACATCTGTAAAACTTTATAAGTATCAATAGATTGACTCAGACAAAAACAATTCCAAATTTTAATGTCAAACAACATAGGGAAAAAAACAGCAGCAGCAGCATTTAAAGAGATTGTTTATTGCTACCTCACTTTTATAATTGTCCTAACTCACATTTCTGGCTTCTAAAACTACAAATAATCCCTTTCCATCTAAAAAATACTCCATTTCCTATACCTCCATATTTTAATGCCTTGGATTTAGTTAAAGATCATTTAATCCACTATTTTTAGAGCAACATGGAATTATAAACCAAACGTAATGATAATGAGGACAATATTTCAGAGGAGGACAAATGTCTTCTCTGATACATTGCCAAAAATATGTGGCTGAGAGGAAGACCACCCAGAATCTTCAACTGGGACATGATACATCAGCACATATGTATTAAAGACGAAAGAAAGAAAGAAAGAGAGAGAGAGAGAGAGAGAAGGAGGGAAGGAAGGGAAGAGAAGTGAAGAAGGAAGAGTGAGCCACATGGAACATTTGAAAACAGAGATCAACAGTGCATTTCTCAGTAAAATTTAAAGAGATTCCTCTAACATCCTCATTCAATCTAACAGATGTTTTTGACAAGCCATGATTTCATGGTCTTCTGCCCTCAAGAATCTTATAGTTAGTAGGGGGAGGGACATAAGTAAATGAAAAATATCACACAGACCACTTTGTTGAATTTCTATCTGGTGATAGAAGCAAGTCTCATGGAAATTTAGTTTCTGTACTGCTAATTATGCTTTGCAATTTGAGGAAGCTATCATGCAAAAGTCAGAATCTGTTTGACCTTAGATGAAGAGAGGGTATTCACATAGGTAGCTGGCATGGACCGTTCTTCAAGGCCTTCAGGAGAGGTGGCTGTGTAAGTACAAGACAAGGCATTCAGATGTGGCAGCTGTATCAGGAGATTGGTGAGTCCACCTGTGGTCAAGAGTGGTCGGTGTGGAAGAATGAAATGAAGAGTGAGGCCAGAAAGTGCCATTTTGAACTCGATGGGGGAGATATTGAAAGCCATAACAACTTTGGGGTTATTCTTCTGACAGTGGAGAGGTGTGAGATTTTTGTCAGCAAGTCATGAGGGACTAGCACGTGCAGAGGGGAGATGGCTTAATCTTCCAGCTCTATATAACAACCAGTAGAAGGAGACAGCAATAGAGAGGGTAAGCTCAACAGCATGTTTTAAAAGAGATAATAACTTTTGATTTGGGGAAGGATCAGCAAAGATGGAAAAGCAATAGTAGGTACAAAAGTCTTTAAGAAAAGGAACAATGGAGAACTGGATAACCATTTGAACGTGGGGCCTGGGAGGGAGGGTATTGCAAAAGATTTCAGAAGCCTGAGGTTTCTGGCCTGGGTGACTCATGCCTTTAACAGAGATAGGGTTTGTCTGTTTCCTTCCTCCTCCCATGGTGTCTCTCTTTATAGCCTTCTCTTTCCTGATTATGATATTGGGTATATCAAATTAGAGTTTGTAGTGGAATGTGTTAGTCTGAAATTTAGGCAAAGTCAGGTGTTGAGCTTAGTTATTTACAACTGAGAGTCAGTTGCCCCAGTTTGGAGTAGTGGGTGGGATGAGTTTATAGCAGCAGAAAAGAATGGAGCAGAGAGTAGGCCTATAAATAAAATTGGAAAAAAAATCTTACTTTTCAAAGTCAGATGACGAAGAGTTGGATTTGGGTTCATTCAGATGTTGATGAGCTTTCTCATTTGAGAGCAAGGGGATGAGTCTAGCTATTTCTTATGGAGAATTGGTTTGATCACTGAGTGATCTCATTTAATTTTAAATTCAATCCAGTGGATAGTATATGGCTGGACATTCATAACACCTAATGAAAAAGAAAGAATCATTATTTTTAGCCTAGGCCACATGAATGAAGGATAGTGGTGTGCGTGTGTGTGTGTGTGTGTGTGTGTGTGTGTGCCCATGCAGGGGCGAGTGTCTACACCTCAGAAGTTTGTTTCCATTTTTAATTAAATAAAGCCCATGTTTGTTGGCTTTTAGGGTAGGCTGCAAGGGCCATCTGTTTAACCAGGCATTGTCTGATATTACAGGGTATAAGATTGGCAAGTGTAAGTGTGAATTTGAATACCAGATACAGGCTATTTAAAGCTGAATTTATCTTACATAAATTCACCAAGAGGTGTTCGGCAATAGGTAGTTTGGAAAATGATCATAATTTGTGCCGAAGAGTATGTTTTAAAGGTTGAGTGCCTACTGATTGCAGGAAGGAACAGATTCAGGGAAGTTCATCTCCGATAATGTTTCTGTTCCTTCAGGTCTTACCATGAAGGAGGGCAGAGTACTTCAATAATTGTTTCTGTTATGCTGGAAGGCAAAATGGCCTTCCATTTTCACATGGTGTAGTACTAACTTGAGAGCAAATAATACAGAAATATTTTTTTTTTGATAGTATGTGTTAAAGCAGTAGGCATTTAGGACCAGGGCTTGTCAGTCTTTGAGATTTCTAAAAGGAATTACAATTTATGACGTGTTAGGGTAAATAGTTGGATTACATTTCTGAAATACGTGTTCCATCAGGTAAAATCATTGTGATTACAGACTCTGGCACTATAAGCAAGTTATGTGTTAAAAGGTTGAAAAATGTAAAACAAGTATGCTTGTGCTCAACGACTAATCCTTCTTTTTGTCTCCCCTGTATAAACTACAAGAAAATGGGGGAAAATGTTTAAAACAGAAAATGTATACTATGTCATTTGGGTAAATAATAAGCATGAATAAAACTCGAGGAGCTGTTTTCTCAGTGGTCCAGCCAGGAGCAAATATTCTAAAATTCAAATAACTATGAAAGATTATAAAGAAGTTATTTTAAGTAAAACTTGTTTCTTTTGTTTGTTTTTTCCCCCTTCCTAATTTCTTTATTGAGTGATGTGCCCTATAAAACCACAAGTTTTCATTTTAACATTCAGTTTCTATTGTTCAGAAATGCATTGCAAATAAAAGCAGAAGAAGAGAAGGGTTTTAAGAGCTTTGCATATGTTTGACAGCAGAAGGTAATAAATGTAAATAAATCTTTAATATTTCACCTAATTCAGTTGTGCCATGCAAATGTCAGGATTAGAAAAACAGATCAACAAATATTTCAAGGAAAATAATATACGTAACTTATTTTATATATTAAAAACAACTGTTAAACAATTATGACCTCATGTATTAGTTGGTTGTTTTGAAATATTCCTACTAGAATTAAAAAATGCTATAAGGGCCTTTGAGCTTAAACATATTGTGTCAATCAAAAGCACATGTAATATATCTAAAGCATGAGGTAAAAATTTTCTTCATAAATTATTTTATAAATAAATAAGTAATTTGCTTGAAAGAGTTTACAAAAATATTTGTGCTTTTATTAAGTTCTCTACAGATCTTTTGTGGTTAATGTAAATGAATTGATACAGACAGCATTTTGATCTGCTCTACTCTAACTTAAAATACAAAGAGTAACAAGAAGAGATTCTTCATTTCTCAGGCAAACTTCAGCAAGATTGAGTCCGTGAAACTTCATTCATTACATTTTTAAGTGACCGTGAATTTGTTGGCTTCAGTACCTGAACTGTAACTTTATCTTTTCAATTAAGGGACATAATTCACCCTCAGACCTTTGGCTCTAATTCTTCATATAATATGTAATTTTGGGTACACTTAATGGTCAGATTTTGTATTATTACAGGTGGAAAAACACCAGCCTTCTCAAGGGTTTTGTGCTTGCAAAGCCATGTAATTTAATTTTTTGAACCAATTTAATCAATGATTGTTTCATGTGAATAAATTTACACTCTTGATGATTGCTTTAGATTTGAGGGTGATGGAGAGGAAGATCACTTCCCCTATTAAAATGTCATTTAAATCTCGGGGAGCAGAAAAAGATTAGGGTACTAATCCTTGTGATAAATTATACTATTTAACTTTGCTAAGATGCTATAACTTGCTTCAGATTTTATCACTTAGATACCAACTTCAGCAGTTTTAGCTGGTATTAACCCTTTAAATACAGAGAGTCATACCATTTGGATACATATTTTAAAATTTATTTAATCTAACATTTTTAGTTAGTCATGGCTAAAAAATGTTTCACTCAGATCCTTTTTTTTTCCTGTATAAAAATGCTTCTCACTGTACCGTGCATATTTCCATAAAAGTCGGCAAGTTAATTTATGACTTTAAAAAGAAAATAAAAGGTCTATATTTAATATATGAATGCTTTTTACAGTGGAAATTGGTGGTGGACATTATTAAATGATTCCAGTGTGGAAATATGCAGGTGGTCATTAGTGGCCGACTATGAGATTTACTGAAGATTTGGATATTAATTTTCCCTGCATGCAGGGAAAGATTTATATATAAATCTCTTTTCTCAAATTAATTTAAATTGATGATAACATACGAATAACTTCAGACATATGAGGTTCATTGTCTTCTCCCTCCTTTAGGGAATATATCGTTTGTCTCATTGTGTAACTATATTTGTCCTACTTTGTCACCTGACTGGTTTCTCTAGTGCAACAGAATTATTGCTTTTCTACTTATTAAGAGTGTATGGGACAAGCTACCAAAAGACTTCTGGAATAAATGTGTTCCAAAAAGGAATCTCGTATCTGCCTGTCTAGCTATATTAAATAGAAATAAAGATCATATAGAAAAAGGAGTGATGTACTCAAAGCATATATTTCACTTTAACTTTTTTGATGTGATTGGCTTTTTCACTTCTGATAAAACCATGAATGGAAAATATACCCATCTTTGTTCAAAAAAGATGAAAGAATCATTTTGTGAAAAATATTTTGGAGGAAAATTACTTCATCTTTAGCTTACAGATTCATGATTGCACCTCTCTAAAATTCTAATTTTAATCATTTTGTAGTTTGGAAAAGGAAAGATGTTTCTCCTTTTAGCACAAAATTAGTTTAAACTGACTTTCACCAGTGGAAAAACATGCCACTTAAAGTCACCCAACTGAAGAAAATGAAGTCCAAACGCCCAAGAAATGTTTACTTAGTTTTTAACACCTACTATACTTTGAATCCTGTCATGGTAATGTTTTATGCATTGTTGATCTTTAGAAGTTAAAAAAAAAAAACAAAACACGCTCAGTTCACTGAGCTTTGTGTTGAGGGAATTTTTTCTCAACAATGAGTGATGTGGAGATGTGAGGTAGGAAATAGAATGTCCTGCTTTAATTCAGAGCTGCTTATCTTCTGCTAAAACCCCCAAAGAGCAGCATGTATTAATCTTGGAGCATTTGAATAATGTCCCCATTTTATCTATTTTGTGGTACCCCCTTAAACACCCATTGAGCTTCTGGCTTCTCAGCTCAGAAAACCATAGCAACCTCAGTCCGCACTTCTCCAACTCCGGATAGAGTTCAAGTTGTTCTCCTCAAGCCCTCTTGCCATGAAAAGCATGGGAAACTGTGACCACCAACTAGGTGTCCTAAGACTTCTTGCCACAGATAAAGGGCGGGGGAGGGGGGAGGGGACGCAAACGCACACCAGCGCGCGCGCACACACACACAGACACACACACACATCCTGCGTCGTTTAATTGGGAGGGAGAAGAGAAAGTAACAAGCGACAAGGTAAAAGCACTTTTGGAGTTCTTTGGATTGCTCACGACAGCATCTCCGAGTGTTTGGGAATCATCGGTTTGACCGCCAAGCACAGCCCCCACCTGCCCCCCATTCCCTCAAGGTAGGTCCTCGTCTTCACCCCATTATTCCTAGAGCTTTCGGGTTTTTCCTCCTTGTCCAGCCCGCACGTTCACACATGGGGGGTGGGGGCGGGAGGAGGGGGAGAGGCGGGGCGGGAAGGTAGCCGCGTCCCCGCTCCGCGCCGCTCTCATTCGCGGCGCTCCGACTCGGGCGAAGTTCTCGCGCAGCCGACTCGCCGCGCCCGGGGCCGGTCCCGGCGGGCGGCGGCGGCGGGTGCTGCGAGCCGGGCGGGGCGGCGGCGGCGGCGGCGGCGGCGCGGGGACGCGCGCTGTCTCTTTAAGGGAGCTGGGTCTGGGGTGGCGCTTTCCTCCGCGAAGGCTCCTTTGATATTAATAGTGTTGGTGTCTTGAAACTGACGTAATGCGCGGAGACTGAGGTCCTGACAAGCGATAACATTTCTGATAAAGACCCGATCTCACTGCAATCTCAAACGTCCTCTTTTTTGGTGCTGCTCGTTTCTCCAGACCTCGGGTCCTCTCGATCGCTCTCTCGCCTTCCTAATTTTTTTTTTTTTAAACAAAAAACAACACCCCCCTCCCCTCTCCCACCCGGCACCGGGCACATCCTTGCTCTATTTCCTTTCTCTTTCTCTCTCTCTTTCTCTCTTTTTTATATAAAGGGGGGGAGGGACGGGAAAGGGGGGGAGGCAGGAAAGACCTTTTCTCTCCCCCCCAAATAATCCAAGATCAACTCTGCAAACAACAGAAGACGGTTCATGGCTCTGGCCGCCGCGCCACCATCTTTCGGGCTGCCGAGGGTGCTCCTGACGATTAATCAACAGGTAAGGAGGGAGGCCGCGGCGGGCGCGGGGGGCGCGGGGGCGCGGGGGCGCGGGCTCCCCTCGGCCGGGCCGGGGCGCCGCGGCGCCAGTGCAGCGTCCGCTCGTGTGTGCGCAAAATGTGGGCGATCGCAAGCGAGGAGCCCTGGGAATTAAAAGTGACTTTCTTTGGAAAAAAAAAAAATAATAATAAAAAAAAGGCAGAGGGAGAGTGTGCAGAAAGCCAAGCGCAGGCTTCTCGGGTTTCACATGCATTTTCTTTCTTCCTTTTGCGCGTGTGATTTCTTTCTTCTCTTCTGCTTTCCTTTCCCCTCGTCCTCTCTTCCTTTCGGAGGGTCTAAGGCATGTGCGCCTTGGAAACGAGCGAGTTCAGACTGCAGTAGCCCCTGGAGTCAGGAGGGTCAAGTTCAGCCGCCGGGGAGTAGGAAAAACAAATCCCCATTTGCCAAAAAAAGAAGTTTGAGGCCGGTGCCCCCTCCCCCTCGCAGCCCCACTCCCCCTCGCTGTCTCTTTCTGGCTGATTTTAATTCTCTCCTACCGGGGCAGCCGAGGAGCTGGAGGTGGTTGGACCCGAGGGGCCGCCACCGCCACTGCAACTTTTCGGGGGTCTCCTGACAAGCGGGGAGCAGACTAGGCACCAGAATGCAGAGTAGTAAGTCGGGCGAACTTGGGATAGTCGGGGGGGTCTCAGAGAGGGGCTTTCGTGCGGTCCCCAAAGTGGGAAAACACCACAGGACTGGCTTTGGCTTCGAAGAGTTTGCAAAGCCAGGCTTCAAACTTTTTTCCCTTAAAGGCCCAGCGGGGTTGGAGAAGGAGAGTGTCGCATCCCCTGATGCGCCCGCCACAGAGCGTCTCAGGGCAGCCTGGCCAAGGAGTCTGTGCCCTGTCCCCACCATGTGGCAGGGCCTTGCAGCCAGGGCGCTTCCGTGGGGGCCGAGGAAGGGGCAGACTTCCTCTGCGGTGCGGTTGATGCGCCATGTGTCACGCGGGGCAGGGGATACTGGCCTGACAGCGGTGGGACATCCAGGCAGACAGGCGCTTAGCCTTCCATCTAGTTCCTGTTTGGGATCTAGAGAGACGCGTCTTTGAAAGGCCAAGGCAAACACCGCTGTCCCTTCAAATAGCTCCTGGATTATAGGACCCCAGGAATAATTTGAGGGTGAGGCAGAGGTGGGAGCTGTTTGAAGTGCAAAGCTGTTTTTGTGGCTGGGAAAGCTTTTTTGTTGATACCTGTCTGGGATGGTGGTGTTTCCCCCTATCCCCAGGGAAGTCACTAACTGTTTTATGACCCTAGGACTCTAAAGCAATTGAAGTTAGAGTGCTAGAAGGACTGGTGGGTTTCGGAGGGAGTCTTCTTAAATTTTAGGACCTGCTTTGCTTCCCCATATCTTTTTAGGCCTCAGAATCGGTACTTTAAAAGTATGAATCAAAATTATGATAGAATATTCATTCTTATCCTATTTTGGAAAATCACGGCTAGCGTTTAAGGAAGATAAGTGGGATGAGAAGCTTAGCGGAGAAGTTAAATCGCAGACAAGTTAGGCCGATTCATTGAACTTTTGTAGATGTATCGAACTTTCGTTAAACGCACCAGGTGAACAGGAGTGAGCCTGGGAGTGATACTAAGTATAGAAGAAAAACACAGATAGGGCCTGAAACAAAATCACAAAGAAATGATAACTCTAGGCCTGGTTGCTGGCTAAAATTCGATTGTTCAAAGCAAAAATAAAATAGGAACCTTCCAACAACTCTTCCAAGTCCACCAGCTCTGAAGCTAAAAACCTATGGATCTTGCTGGCATCCTGTTACTTTTCCTGCTGGTTTTAGGAAAAGTTGATCATTTAGAAAAGGCTGCCAGAGTTAAAAATGCAAAGGACAGCAGAGGAAAGTAATGCGGGCAGCCAGTTCTTGACGTGGACAAAATGAGAATGAAAGTTTCTTCAGCTCACTGTTGTGAAGTTTTATATGCTGCTTTAGAGTTTCTCAGATATTCCACCAGTTAATGTAAAAAAGCAAATAAGATGTAAAATCCTGTGGGCTTTTTTTTTTTTTCCCCATGTATGCCAGGGTTGTGAATAAATACAGGGTTTGTATGGGAAGATGAAGCGTTTCCTGTAAGTTTTGATGCTGACAGGACAGTCTAGAAATGATACCAACATTTTGAGGATTTTTTTTTTTTACCTGTAAGTGAAAATTTATTAATGGTGGGCTTAATCTTATCAAGTCAAACATATCATTCTTAGAGTTTATCTCTCCTTGGATTTCATAACTTCCTTTTAAAGCTAGGCTCTTGGATAAAAACATCTCCAGATTCAGTTACATATACACAGGGCTAAACATATGTGCAAAATTAGGATGATTATTTCTGGATATTAATAATGTGAAAATAAAACTCGAAGGGGAAATAGAATTTTAATGCCAACATTATGACTCGATTTCTTTAAATGAGGGGCATTCTGGAGTTATATTAATACTCTGTTGGCAAAATATTATTTACTATTGGCAAGCTGATGTTTATTACTTCCTGTTATATCTGTCGTATGTTAGGATACGTGTGTGTAGAATACTTTTACACACATAATAACTAAGTCTGACACTCTCCAAATAACTGGTGGAACATAGCAAGTTCCTAAGGAAAGTTTCTAGATGCTCTAAGGGTCTGTGCTGCTACTTAGATTTTTTTCCTTTGTCTCTTAAGGTTACATTAAGGGTAAGGAGAAAAGTAACATAATAGCTTTGAAGGCTGAGCTGATTTTATAGCTCAGAATATTGATGACTAATATTTTTAAAAACTTTATAAAATTTCCTACATATTTATTTAAAAACTAGTGTAGGACCCAAATTAGTATGGTAATCATGAAGTCGCTTATACATGTTCCTGCCATATTTTTGGTATCGTTTTAAGTCAAGTGTCACACCTGGGTTTATTCTGATTTCCACTGTGTAAGTCTCGCTAACACATGTAAGGAAATTTTCATTCATAAGGAAAGGCTTCAAAACAGGAAAATGAATGCGGCTGTGGAAAAGCTGATTTTAAGATTCTAGTGTTTCCATGATGTTTCTACTATTGTTGTTATTATTAGATGTGTATGTGTGTGTACAGAGATATAGATTTCAATTTGCAATTAATGATCTGACATTTTATTAACAAAACAAGCAAAAGGTGTTAGGTTTTAATAAAATCTGTCTTTGCCTTCTTTGTGGACATAAATAAACGTTACTGAAAGTTTTAAGAAGACTGGGAATAGATAGTTTTCAACTAAAACTTACTTAAAATTTGAAATTTGGATCAATATTGATAATTGTTCTTTAAACATTTTTTCATAATGCATATATTTAAAAGTTATTATTTTTTACTTCAGTGCTCCTTTGATAGCAAATAATAAGGTAACAACATTATGCTATTGTGTGTAAAACAAAATAGACTTTAAGGGAGTTATAGGCAGGTGTCTATAATTGATTTAAAGGAAAAATTATTATTTTTGTAGTAAGTGATGTCCTTAAAATGAAATGACTGGCTAATATTAAAACATATTCTTATTAAGATTTCTCTGGTGTGTAAAATGAAGCCATTCATTCAACAGACTGACAACTTTCCACTTGGTATTTGCCTTTGCTTAATTTAGTTTCCGCAGGACAGCTAGTGTGGTAGTCTGCGTCTGTTTTTGGCAGACGTAGAAAACTATAAACTCAGACAGTTTTGTCCCAAATTTTGCAGCTCACAAGTTACAATCAATTTGATAACAGCAGGCAAATTTTATGGGCTTGTTTTCTGTTGTTCATCTTTGGTCAAGCTTTCAGGTAACAGGTTTCTTTTCTCCCCCTTTTGCCGGCTGTGCCTACTAACCCTATAGATAACTAGTTCTGAGTCTTGTTTACTCATTTATCTCCTTTATTTACTATTTATTGAGATTGAGGGAAACTCATGACAGCCTGTTGAGACTTGGTTTGGCTTTGATTGCTTAACTGTGTGATAACTACATCTTCCTTTGTATCAGACAGAAAGAAATGAATTCTTTGTTACTGTGATAGTTATTATTTAAGGAATTTGAGCGTCTCTCTGAGATATAATATGAAGATGCTCTTCTAGCTTTTACCAAGTAGATATTTAATCTGGCTCTCTAAGGGTACTTGTCATGTACAGGAAAGACTTAACGCACTTGGCAGTCACGTTTAAAAAATTCAGCAGATTTTTTTTTTAAATAACCAAAATAATTTCTCTCCTAAAAGCTTTAACCGGTGGATTAAAGTAAATATGTAAAAATACCAAGTCTTCTTCTATACTAGTTTAGTAGCAGACAGAGCTGCAGAGGACAGAACCACTTTAAAACATTGTAAGTAGGTCTAAAGCCATTTATCTAATTGTATAGAATATTCTATTAATTACATATGACCGTTATAAATAATATCTTAATGATATGAGATGGTAACTTTTTGAGTTGTCCTATACTAAGTGGTTTTCATATCCCTGAGAGCTAAAATTTATTGGTGTTTGGTTTGGTTCTCTGATGGGCATAATAATGTGAAACTTAGGCTACAGAGAGATCTTTGAATTTAAGGAACCTCCTTTACTAAGTTAACAGAAGGATCTGAGTCAATTACTTGAATTGTTAAGAGTTAGATTGCAAAAGCTCAACTGGTAGCTACAAGTATAGTAGCTGTTGTAGCAATTTTGTCTATTTTTTTTCTTTTTCTCCTCCGTTTATTTTCCTCAAGAGCACAAATCTAAGTAGCGAAACAAAGATAAAATTATGTATGTACTTTAATTTGAAGCATCATTTGAAATCGTTTTCTGATTGAAAGCTATAACCGAAACGCAGTAACAGTGAAACACCCCAAAGAAGACATTAAGGATAGGCTTGTCATCCTTACGTATGTTTCACTAAAAGTAATAACAAAAAAACTTAATTTTTTAAATGTTTCCAACTCTTTAAAAACCTGCAGTAAATACTTTACAAGTGGCCAGACACCTTCCCTGGTGGTTTAGTTTATACAAGCAGGAAACTTTCTCTCCTTCTCTTTCTCTCTCTCTTTCTTGTTTTCTTTAAACCAACTGACGTAATGCCAAACTTTGCTTTAAAAGAACAGACAGAAGTAATTGGTAGCTTTTAACTTTTAATAATGTTCTGGATTGGTTTTGGTGACCAAAATGCCATTTTTTTTTTTTAAGTTCAAGTAAGAACGGGCTTGTGGCCTGAGGAAGAAAGGCTCTGTTGATGCAGTTATTTTTATTCTTGTTTTTCAATCTGTTATTAAAAATCTTTCCTGCTGAGCACTGCTGGATTTCTCCAATTGCTCTTTGTGATGGCTGGTGCATTTCAGGTTACCGTAACTTAAACAGTTTTGGGGTTTGGAGAAGAGTGGGTATTTGCTTGTATTATTTCTTTTTTATTTGGAAACAAATCCATTTGTTTTTGTTTCAGTTGAGATTAATTAATTAAGGTTATTAATGGCCACAGGTCAATGAATATGTTTATATAAAGAATGCTGCACCTGTTAATAGGAGGCTAAAATGTGGAAGTTTAATTGTGACATTCATCATTTTTATGTGCAGAGGAAAGAAAATAGATGAAACTTTATAAAAATGCATTTTTAGATTGAAAGCATTAATTTTAAGGGTCAGTGTGTTTCCACCAGCGGCTCCTTTTTTACTTGCAATGTTAGATGATAATTTTTTAAACCCTAATTATCAGACAATATTTTTATGTTTCCTTAAAAAAAAAGTCACTTTCTCTCATCATGACTTTGCACAGGCAAACAGAACTTTCTCCAATTAAGAGATATCTTGGTGTTGTTGATTGACATCAGGGCAACTTCAGAAGCTGGCAAGTAGGAAAATCCTTATAGGGGGCAAAACGATTTGTGCCAATATTTTCTTCCTTGGCGAAAGATACCCCACCCTGAAACAGGGCCCTCCGCCCGCCCCATAGGGATAGGTCAGGACTGAGTACTGTATGGACATTTCTGTTGTGAATTGTTCCTGAGGTTTAAATCTTATATTTCTCTGTCCTGGACATTGCTTTTTACCCTAAATTTGTTCCTGACAGTTTTTTTCCCCCATACCTAGGGTGCTTTTAAGAAAGAATGCATATTGAAAATTGTTACACATAGGAAGGATATAGTCTTGAAAGCATTTATAATTATCATAAAAAGCATTCCGCGTATTCCAGGCCATCCAGTTGAAGTATTCCCTGCTTAGAAATTTGGCAGTTTTGATTTACTTCATGTGTTTTTCAGTTTTTCTTGCGAGAGCTACAGAATTTAGTTCAAACCAGAGGCATTCCTTCTTAGCTTGCTGCTTCTTTCTTTAAGATTTGTTAGGAAAACCTTGAGCAACATAATAAGTAGATGTTGTCACACCAGCATCGTGGGAGTTTCTTGCAGTCAGTCTGGATTTATTTTACTTTATATAAAGTTTTCCAACATAAGTTTCAAGGTATGGGTATGGGGTATGTCTGTCATTACATTTTTATCTAATCAACGCTGGTTTGTTGCTCCAAAACTGAGGGAAAAGTCATAAAGTTTAGCAAGAAGAAAAAAAAAAAGGCAGAGGGAGGTGTTTCTAGTGGCAATCCGTTAGTATCAGCCCTTTGTTTACTGTGAAGCTTTAGGGAGGGGTTGGGGGAGGTTTGGGGGATGATGATACAAAAAAAAAAAAAAAGAAATCCATCAATTGTGCATATGATGCCCTCCCCTGAAGGTTTACTTAAACAATATGTTTCGGTTTCGCCTCAAACCATTCTGCACCACCTCTGCTCCAAGAATCCACCACTGTCTTGGTTCCTGAGAGATTGAGGATGGCACTTTCTGTTATATAATGAACAGCGGGATTGTTTGAACAGAGGTAACACGTTTTGATTTGTGTCGTTGTGCAGTCCTTAGACAGGATACTTACAATATGATAGGAATCCTAGCAGTGTAGACGCCTGCTAATGCTTGAAGTATCCAGGATAGCTTTATTAACTTGAAGTGATTGCCGAATTATCTGCATGCTTTTTTGGGTGTGTTTTATACGTGTAATGCATATGGACAAATAATACTTACGCCTTGATGGTGCAACTTAATATGCTGGCCCATTAACTCTGCCCTTTAAACACGAATCTTTTAAGGAGCTACGTGATCTACTTTATGAAGTTTAGAAGTTTAAAATGAAGTCTGGGAGTTTAAACATAATCAATCATTGTCGTAATACTTATATCTGCTCTGAATTTACTAAGGAATTTTTAAGAATGGAAAAAACCTATAAATCAAAATGCCACCTTTCAGTGTATTTTAAGGAGTGTTTTTGAAATCATTTTTAGGAGTCCCATTCTGTTGAGAGGAACAGTTAAGTGACAGTGCTGTTTTTGCATATATCATCTGATGGGCTGGCACTTTATACTTTACCATTTTATCATCTCAAAACGTTATGTGGAAATAACAGGGAACACGTAAAGACTCTGTACTGTGACCCAGTGCATGTTTCCCTAGGGTGATGGATTCTGTGCGTCACCCAGATGTGATGCTAGTTTGCCAGGCTTGTAATACTGGTTTTGAAGGTTGTTGTATGTCCTATTTCATCAAGCGACAGAACACAACAACTTTGGTATCTATGTAATTCATACAGTCAAAATAGGCTCTGGAAAATGTTCCAATAGTTTTAAGTCAGACGTTAACTTACATATTCAATTTATTTAAAACTTGAATAAACAAGTGACTTATTGCCAGCTGTGTAAGCCATCTGTACTTGACAGTGTTAGAAGGAAATATACAAGTGGCCAAGTTTAGTTTTTGTTTTCTTTTTGAAAAGAGCACGGTTCTCTTATTTTCATTAATAATAGGTTTATCTGTTAGTTATTTTGCATTTATGATAGTGGGTAATATAGCATTATAAAGAACAATAAACATATTTACATTATGTGATGCATATGTCCCAAACTTTAAAAATTAATATTATTATAATATTCAATTGAGTATTTTAATGACCAGGAATGAATCTAATATTGTATAGGATGACAGATCACACCACAACTGCTATTTAATACTAAAAATATCTTAGCTGTAGAAAAAGAGAGATTAAAAGGATTTTGCCTCAGAGCTGTTTTTACTTGTGGAATTTGGACAGAATGTATAAAGCTTATGAATGAATAAACACTCATAATATAACATGTGCTTCTTGATTAGATGTTACAGTATGTCTTTCCGTGAACTCATGTAAATCTTGATTTTCATTTCTCCATATATTATGTAGAATATAAGAGACACTTATAAATAGTGTAAAAATATACGACAGAAATTTGTTTGTGGAATCTAATTTCTCTATTTCATGATACACTTCATGTGCAGAAGGATCAAGTATTACTGATCTAGTTTTAGCTTCTTTTGCCTGAGTTATGCACAAATACATCAGATGAATTTGAGAGTTTATATTAACTAAATGAGTACATGGACGTGAACTTACGTTTTGATTCGTATAGAACATTTTTGCATTATAGGCGCTCCATGGAATTTTAACATACTACGTATTTTTTGAAATGACTTTAGTCTTTGTAATGCCCGTTTTAATTACTTAATGCATCCCAACACCTATTTCAGATTAATTTAATTATAACAAGAGCACGAATGGACAAAACAAATTAAACACTAACTTCTGCTTTTGCCTACTAGGTGATGTCACTATCTGGACGTCATGTTTAGCTTTGCAGTATGAAATAAACACATCAGCCCATTTTCCTCTTGATACTATGCGTATTAAGTAGATCTGAACATATAAAAGTTCCTAACATAGAGTTTGGCATTTGTTTTGGCTTTACTTTTTGAAATAAACTCTAGCTCACTTTACTTTTAAGAGATACTATATGACTGATGTAAGAAAGAAGCTGTCTTTGTTTATATATAGATGTTTATATTACAGGTATACATTTTAATCAAGGCCCACATTACTAATTTTTTCAATATATATTAGTTTAATTGTTGAAACTATTGTTAATTAATTAATTAATGTTAACTAACTAATATCAATATATTAGTTTAATTATATTTTTTCAATATAAGTAATAATTGTTTATCAATTATTTATTGATACACCTTTGGGACCTTTTAAAATCCTATGTCTCTTCTCTTTTGGCTGCTGAATTTTTGTCAATAAATGCATTTAAATTATAAATAAAACATAAGAACGAAGATGTTTAAGACTTATCTATGACTTACCAATGGAATCATATCCTTTTTCTAGATTACTGAAAAGTATGTTCCTCAGTTTTGAAAACTTAGGAAAGTTTTAGAAAATAATTTAGGTACAAGTGGCTAGTGTAAGCAGTTAGACATTTAAGTAACGGGTATTGTAAAATTTTATTTTCTATAATTTATAAGCAAACAGTAAGAGATGCTTCTTTGTATTTAGAGTGAATTTTCATTACACTTTCTAGATATAAGATGTGGTAAATTAGTATAAGACAGTCCCTGCCATCTAAACCTCAATTATAGCAAACTATTTATTTTACTCTATCCCATCACAGTTTATTCTATTTTTAAAGTCCTGTATTTAAGACAATTTATGCTATTGAAAAAAATGCCCTAATTATTTACAGTATGTTTTATTTTTCCTTTGTACTTTGATAAGATTTAAGTTAGGAAGCTGTCACTTAGAAGGTTTAATCTAATAGTAATAATCATAATATACACATTTGTGTATGTGTACGTAATCTGGAATGTGCACTTTGCCAAACATTTAACTCTTTAATGTTACACGTATTTGCGTACATGTATGTACACATGCCGTGTATTTTTTGCTCCCAGAATAATTCAGAATATCATTGTGAACATTTACTTAGGAGCACACCTGTTATTCTTATTCCAGTATGATTTAGCGTGTCAAAGGCAACATAGTATTTTTAAAATGAGACCAATACTGATTATAACTGGAGAATAGAGGATAGATAGCAGGTTTTCCTCCTTTTTGTTTTTCACGTTTTGCTTTTCACATGTTTGGTTCCTTCTTAAAAAAGTATCTATTATATCTGTCTCTGAACGGAAAGGGGAATGGGATGCTGTACAATCCATGATAACTTAAGTAACTCTTGCTGCATATGGCTTTATTCATTTATATGTCTTTGACAGAGAAAGCTTTGACCTTGGTGCCTGTGGTACTTGGGAGTTGTAGATAAAACCCATTGGGGTCACACTCATCGTTCTGGCTTTGCGTGAGTGACCAAAAGCATTCCTTGGCTTCTGGGGCACTACTGTGTTGTTTTTCCTCAGTAGTAGGAGATCCTGTGAGTGAATTTGGTGTTTGGAAGCACAGCTAGAATTCTTTCCTTTTGAAAATCTTCTGGATGACTTTCAGAAGAGTAAGCAGAGATCATGTCCTTGATTCTTAGGATGCTAACGAAAATTATCCTGAGACCAGGCATGCTTCCTCTGGATTATTCTGCCACACTTTTTAGTATATTTTTCTTTTCCCTTTGCTGCCCCCCATTTATTATTTTATTGAATAATAAATAAAACTGTTACTTCAGTTTTCAGAAGAGTAAGGGATTATTATCTTTTTAGTGGAAAAATGTGACAGCTGTAAGATTTTTACCTATATTTCTTTATACTATTTACATTTTGGGGCAGCTGTAGAAGAAGAGGAAGAAATTACATATATGCTATAAAATAGTAATTTGGTTTTATTGTTTGCTGTTGAACAGGGCTGGGCCATTCCATTTCTATGAGGAAATGCATTGGAAAAAATTAAATAAAATTGTGATCTAATTTTGACATAATTATAAGCAATGACTGATATATTTTTGGCAAAAAAGAAAAAAAATAAGTGAATTTTAGTTACTCCATACTTTGCCAAACTCTGTATTTTAAGTTTATAAATATGAGTTTGACCATTCAATTATGGAAGATGTTTGAAATGCATGTCATTTTGATTTAGGGAATAACAGTACTGAAAATATTCTCACCATTAGTATGTTTTAGATTCCGAAGAAGTTGACTGGCAAGTATCATGTTATCAACCCTTTGAGATCTTTGGTAAGGAGCTTACTTCTTGTTTATGGTAGCTCATATTCAATAACATCAAGCCCAGGCTGCTTAACATATTTGTGTGTTGAGCTAGTGTTGTTCAATAAACGATTGTATTTCCATCAAAGTCTAGGGAGAAACATGAACTGGGGTAGTAGCCATCTACTAAGGATAGTTCAGAGGTTGGAATTGGTAACTGAGTTTTAGGCACTTTGGTGCGAATATCATAATCGGTGGAAATATTCAGTGTGATCACCTTTTATAAAAGTTAGTTCTATCTTTCATGTCTAGGAAAATATAACAGTGACTGTTTGCTTTTTGTATGTTTTGTCTCCAAGCAGAGGAAACTGACAGTTTTATGTTTTAAGTGCCGAAAGTTGTTCTTGGCTGAGCAGCCTCAGAGTTAATCACTGGGATGTTAACTTGAATTTGTATCTTTAAAAAGTTTTAGATTTTTTAAAAAGAAACTTGCTTCCATTATTTCCAAATTGATGTCCTGGGTTCTGGATTGGCTTTTAGAGAAATGTTTTCCAAATACTTTTTCAAAGTCCATTGATTTTGAAATGTTTAGTTTTTTTTATTACAGCTTTTCAGAAAGGAGAGAAGTATTTCATCTTTTCAGGGTTTTCTTATTATAGAATCCTTGCTATTTCCCATAAAATACAAATTAGTTGTACATTAATTTTGAATTTTTTTTCAGAAACTCATTTCGATGCATCAGAAATTAACAGATCAGTGAATTCTGTTTTTCTATGTCACACTTCTTTGTGATAAGATATTTCGGTCATTTCTAAGGAGTCACTAGAGGAAAATCCCTTCACATGTCATTTTCACACTTTTATTTTTACTTCAAAAAAGAGTAGTGTTGAGAAATCATATAGTATTTATTCTTTGTAGTTAATTGAAAATTGTATGGTATAAATGACAAGACTTGTAGTTGTCTCTCACTTAGATATCATGCATTTTGATTCTGAAAATTTGATTGAAGGAAAAAGGAAAAACAATACCAGATTTGGAATCAGTCGAAGATAGTTTTGTGGAAATCTTCAAAAGTAATAAGAAAACATAAACCACTATCCAAGTATAGGGTTAAAATTAAATCTGTGTTTAGTGGATACTTTCACCTGACCTATTTTAATGTCAAGGCATTTTTGGTATAAAGAAAACTTTCTGTGGTTCACCTGTATTTTATTTTATTTTCATTTTCATTTTTGCCAATGACATCTTTGCTTAATGTAATCAGCATTTATAATATATAAACTGCCACACTAGACAAATAGGATTTTTCCTTGGCGTCACAGTATTTTATTAGCTCAAGGTAGGTCATTAGACCTGTGAGTTACATATGCTTCACGAGACCCTGGGCTCAAAAGTTGCATAAGTTAATTGCAACTCTCGTGGTCATTAGTGTGTTAAATTATAATTACAAATAGGACTCTTTCCATAAATGAGTATGATTTCTGGACAAATACCTTAAAACTATTTTTTTCTGAAAGTGTTCTTTGGAATAAATGCATTAGCCTCTAAAAGAAATAGATACCAAATTGTAAACTTAATATCACTAACAGATCACTCACACTATTGCCTGAACCATGTAATTAACTCTGAGAGAGCACATAATTCCCTCTTCTATTTGAGTGTATTTTATAGTATTTTAGTGTCTCCCCTGGTAGAAATGTGGACATTTCAACCAACCACCTCCTTGCTTGGTTCCCGTGATGTTTTGCCAAAACCTTTGCTCCAGTGTAATCACAGCAGTGTTGTGGAATTAGGATAATGTGATGATTTCAAATCATGTTAATGTGTTGTTTCCAAAGTATAATTTACAAAATTTACCCATTTGGAATATAATAGAAGAGCCAGGACAGTGTTTTTGGATTTCCTTTAAAGCCTCTAGATACAAATAAAGAATGAAGAATTCAACAGCTTCTTTCATCTTGTCCTAATATAAGACAAAATAGGAGTTTATTTTCATAAACACCATTGTAGAAATAATGGGTCAACTTAATTTGACAAAAGATGATTGTGTAAAAATATTAGCTAACTTTCTGAGTCCAACAGAATGTACAATTTATTTCATTAGGATATATTAATAAAATCATGTACAAAAAAAATAGAAAACTAAATTAAATCACCTTTCGGAGCTCAGATGTAGAGTAATCCTCTTTTTTCTGTAATTTTGCTATAATATTTGGCCCCTGTCTATTCTGCTGATGTACACATTGCATATGCCCAAGTGTAAATGTTCTGCCTCCCACAAAAGGATATGGGTTTAGTCTTGAGCTACTTCTAAAATTCTGTTGTTGTGGAGAAGTAGACGCTGGCCAGAAAGGACTTCTTTTCTCAATGGCTGAACTTGACTTGGCGGGTCAGTCTAATGTCTGCGGTTTAGTTTAGTTTTGTTTCTTTTTCTTTTCTTTTTTTGTTTTTAATTTGGATAGATAGGGTTATATTTTATTTTGATTGATAGAAAGAACTTGAGCTACTATCAATTCTAGTATAATTGTCTTTTTTTTTATACAAAAGAGAAAACTAAAGATAAAGTTAAGTGTCTTTCCTCTACTTGGATAAAGGACTGAACTAGAACTTGGGTTTGATCACCATCATAATTTATATGTAAAACACTACTTAATTTATATGTAATTAAATGTTTGTTAAGGAAATCTGCCTAATATTTCAAATTCATTAATTGTCATTTTACCTTTTGCATTTTGATATGAGAATAGAAATAATGTATCATTTGTTAGCATGAGAGCAGTGAGAAATTGATGATTGTAAGAATCGGTTGATTTATTCACATTATTTCTTTATCAATATCTTATGTAGATAGGGGAATGAAATGTGTAAAAGTTATCACAGAAGGTTAAAAATTTAGTGCAAAAACTAAGGCATAATATTTCTTTCAAACATGTTAGCAAAAGAAGTCTCTTTGGATTCACTTATATAAAATCTGGTGGGTGCTAAAAAAATTGGTTATGAAATGATCATTAATAAGAAGCTAGTTTGAATTACTGTCTTCCTTTTAGCTTAATATAACTTCAACATTTATGAATACAGAGACCAATTTTTTAAAATTAATCCGTTTGAATTAAGGATTTCTTTATCTTCTAGGAAACTGTATTATTCTTTATTCATAACCACCATAGATCCCTTAACAGGTTTAAAAACTGTAGACAGCATTTGTGAGATTAGGCCTGAAATGTGTAACTAGTTACTAAAATGTGGCTGAGAAATCCTTCATGGCATTTTACATAGATTCCCCAGTCTTTATAAAAATAAATTAACAAAAGAAAAATAAATGAATCTCATTTATTTGGAATGTATTCTTGTTAATCCTGTCCTTTGAATGTTAAATTTCAGATTCAAATGGAAAATTTTAAAATATGAATTTCATGCCTCTATTTTTCTTTTAGAATTTTTCAACTTTCCATTTTTAGCCATGACCTTACACTATAACATAGATACACCCTTTATGTTTTTAAAATTGATTATAGTTAAGCTCCTTTAATCACTTACTTTGTTGATGTGGAAAATCAGGTAGAAATTCTCTCTCTTCTTAGACTTTCAGGGATTTTACTTAAATCTCTTGTTTCTTCTTCTTATCTTTTGGTCCCAATAGTTATATCTATAACCTAAAGGATAAACGCAAACTCCCCAGAAGTGAAATGTACACCTGACAACCTCAGTGCCACTGTCATTCTCATTTCTGGGTTTTAAGTAATTGTGGTAAATACCATGCAGAATGACGGTGAACTTAAGAAATTCTCCAAGCTCTTTCAGACGGCGCTCCTGTCAGTGACTTTGGAAAGCAGGAGATGTGTCAGGCCCTGAAAAAGCACTGGGCTGGTCCTCAGTCGTGTTTGAACCTACTGCATCCTGAGTTGGAAGTTGAAGAAGATAATGTATTTTCATTCTCATTCGTTTTCTTCTGTTTCTTAGCCAGAAGGCAGGCTTTTCTTTTTTTCTGGAGGGGGGGGTGTTGGTGGTTATTTTTGTTAATGTTTCTTTCAAGTGAAATAAATAGCTTTAAATAGTTTATTCCTTTAAAATGAAATAGTTTGCTTGTGGAAAATAATCATCAGTTCAATATAATCAATTACATCAGGAAGTTATGAAATGATCCTTAACATTAAAAAGCAATTCTTCTGAAATGTTAGGTTAAGGAACCCTTTGACTATTGCGTTGATCATTCGCATAAAATATTTTTTCTAGGTATGGTCAGCACAGTGAAGAAAGGGTGGTAACGTCCGTTATTCATCCCTACCGCCCTAATTTTTCCTTCCTTTTTCTATGGTTATTATCTCTATAAAGGTGAATTTATTTTTCACCCCAAGTGTGAATTATAATTTCTTATCTGATGCGTGCCTTATAGAACCAGAGGAAACCCTATCAATGCACTCCAAGCCGAAGTTTTTCTTTCACAATTTTTTTCTGTTATTTATTTTTTACTTGATTCTCCTCCTATATACCAAATACTTCTTTTCCTTCTTGACTTTGAGAGATTGGAACCTTACCGTGTACTCTTGGCATTGCAGATCAAAATGCAGCAAAACAGCTTTTCCTTTGGGCTTTGTTTATCAGAAAGCACTTTTTTTCTTGGTTTTTATACAGGTCATATCCAGATAAAGTTTAGGTCAGATGAGTTGCTGTGTTTTACTTTTTATTTTCACTTAATAAGAGATTTGCTTTCCTGTTGAATCGGTATACACTTAGATTTCTTTTTTACTTCCCTTGAATAACAACTATGCTTAAGTATTCACCTACTTTTGATAACTTCTTTTACAATCATTATTTAAACTGTGTATTATGCTGGTTCTCATGGCATATATTTGTGAACAAAAATTATCCTGGATTTTTTTTTTTACCCTAGATGTTTTATAGACAGTAGTTAAATGGGATTATCTGCCCATTTGGATTATAATCCAATTGTTGATCATAAACTGTTCTTGGAATCTAGGAAAAGTCCAAATGCAATTCTATAGCTAAAATACGGAGAGCAAGGCTGAAGGGATAAGTTAGGGGTTAAACACTGGATGGAGTTGAGGTAATAATCAAGAAATATTCAATTACACCTCCTTTGAAATTTTAGTAAAAGAGATCATGGCAAAACCAAACAGAATATCACTTTTTATTTATTTTCAGGTGGATTTCATCTTATATATGGCATGGCACAAAGTCAAAATGTTGCTTTTTTGGGATTTATTAATTAAAATGTTGTTATGCCAGTTATGGAACCCATTCCTTTTTAGATAAAAGGTAAACCTACTCCAATACAAAAATAACCTCAGAGTGGAGAAAAGAGTGAATGCCGGAACCTGTGTTCTGTTTCACATAAATCTCTATTTCTGAACTACTTGAAATCTGCCAAGGCTTCTCCGCTTTTGCTGCTCCTGTGTGCAGTTCACCAGTGGCCTGGTGGAAGCCAAGCCCCAGTGGTCTTTCCATCTGACTGCGTCTCTCTGCGGAATCGGATGCTGCCAGCCATTCTCTTGAGCATCTCCTCTGGCTTGGCTTCTGGGCACTGCCTCTCTGCCGCACTTTCTCTTGTCTGTCCTTGAATTTCCTCCTAATCTTTGCACTTTTCTATGAGGATTTCATGCTTTCAGCTTTTAACCCAAATGAAATAACTCCCCGAGCCTTCTCTCTAGACCTTACCCTGGCTCGGAGTTGCACTGTCAGTGGCTTTCACCCCCTGTAAGTATTTGCTTATAAACTTGCTTATCTTCATCAGCTTGGCATTTGGGACTATTTGATTGGTCTGCAGTTTACCAGTTGTATCTGTACTACAACATGGTCTATCCTTCATACAGTACTTAAGAGTCCCAAATTGACCTTTATGGAATGCCTTTCATACAACCTAATCTATAGGGATTCTACCTGTTCCTCAGAATAGTGACTGCTATACTTCTTCCTGAAGTCATTTCCTTCCACTCATTTAGGTTTAAGTATCTCTGCCTTCTGCCCTCATATCTTTGTGGCTTTGGTAGATAGCTCATATTTGAATCTTCTTGATATTTCAAGCCAGGGGAGAGTGGGAGTACACCTGATTCATTTTTGTTCTCTTTACCAATGCCTAGGATATAGAAGTTCTCGAAAATGCTGCATTAAATGGTCACACGGGGAAGGTGGCTTTAGCTGGCAAAACATAGATAGGACTTTCAGGTATCGAGAAAATTGTGAAATTGGGTTGTTAATGTTTCGGAAAGGAAAAGGATTTTCTGATGTTGCCTTAGACAATGCTTGACGTTTGCCCTACTACATTGCTTCTACAGTACAGTACTCCTGGTTACGATTTAGTGTGTTGTAGTTTGTGGTGTGCTTTCAAATCTTGACATTTATAGATTAATTCCATCTAACCAAATGGGAAACTGAGGCAGGAGGAGGCTGGAATACATATGATAACTATAGAAAAATGAAAACATTGACTTTCTTGGGTTGCTGTACTGATATGTCTGAGGAGCTGGGAAATAATTAGAGTGGCGAGATAAACACGAAAGGTCATGATTTTAGACTCTAAGGTCATATGAGTCAGAAATGTGCAGTTTTAACTTCCATGTGCTGAGTATCCTTTAGCCCAAGTATGTTCTGACAGTTGGCAGTACCTTGCATATTGGCTTCCGCATGAAAGTTACTTGTGAGCAGGTCCAGGGCTTGGATACTAACGGGGTTAGGGCTATTTAGACCTTCAGAAGATCTAACGAACTATTGATGAACAGGGTTTGTTAGGAGCTGAGCAGAACCGTAGATAATATTGCTTTGTGACACCGAGGTTTATAGCAGTGAGAGGATATTGGACTTCCCTTTATTCTTTTTGTCTCCCTGAGAGATGGGCGGTAAAGTGATAACCAAATAATAGCGCTGAGACATTTTTCCATGTCGGGACAAGGATGCATGGTGTTTTTGTGGAATGTTTGATTTTTACTAATCACTTTTAATTATATTTTAGAAGCCTGAGAACTATTTTGATGTTTATTTATTTTTTTAAGTTTTTTTTTTTTAAAGACCTTATTCCTAGGTCTTCCTTGTATAGATTAAAAAAAAAAAACCTAAAAAATTATTTTATCTGAGAATTTGGAAATCCCAATTGATTTTACGGGTGATTCTGTTAAGTACCTAAATGTTATTTTAAGGAGCTCTGAAAAATTATTAAGGTTTGCTATATTTGTATTCCCAAATCTGTATGGACATGGGACCATGAAGAAATTAGGGAGATTTTTCTCTTTAATGAATTTTTTTTGCTTCTAGGCCAGTTCATAACTTGTAGAGCTTGCATTTACCTATTTCTTCCTTCAAAAGAAAACATCCCAAAGCTTCCTAGAAACCTTAGCGAAGTAGATTTTTCAAACATATTTTTCTGGTGTCACCTTTGTCACCTTTAGAAAGCCCTTGAAGGAGATAGTTGGATATTTAACATTACAGTTTTCCTGAATGTTGCAAACTAAGCAAGCAATAGGAGAAAGAGTTTTGGTGAAGAATATAGTCTAGTTAATAAGTTGGGGGTTTTAAACCGTCTGTACTTTTCCACAACTGAAGGGGTCCGTATCTTTAGTTGAAAGCAAGTAGGCGAAATTTAGTCCTGCAGTTCTGGTAGCCTTGGTGGCTTAAAAAAATCTCTTTATTGCCATTTCATAATCCCTGACATGACTGTCCTGTCTGTTAATGCAAAAATAGAGGAAGAAAATGTATGTTTTGGCTTCATTAAAATGTTCCTTATCAGACTGTATGTAGGAGGGGATGGTGTTGAAGATGCCTGTATTTGCCAGCCGCACAGCATGTGTGCAGGGCTGGTTTCCTGTCTCCTAAGGCTGTGTGGTGCCCTTTAACGATGGGAAGGAGGACATCATTAAATGTGTCAGGCTCAGTGTTTTCACTTCTGAAAATCAGGGAGCAGAGGGCATGCAAACTTTGCCCAAAGGCTGGACACAATTTGCATAGAAATGAACAAGGTGTAGTGACTCGGAATTTGGTGGATGCATAGCTAACACCAATCACTGAAGAAAACTGAGAGCAACCACAGGCTGCAGGTGAGCTAGGTTTACAGGGAAAGGCTCCTTACCAAGAGACGATATCTACGAGGGGTCATAGCACTGAACATGGTTCACGATTGTTGAACATGCTGCTAAGTACATTGGCTTCACTGGAGAAAGACACTGCTCTCCTTTTCATTTTACATAATGGAGGGAACTCATTCTTAGAAAAGTTTAATAAATTACCTAGGCTACAAACGGTAGCAAGTCGGATAATCAGGATTTTGACCTAGGCGGTCTGGTCGGAGTCTTGAGGCTCCCTGAGGGGTTCCACTGTTTCTTATCTGGTGAACAAGGTGTGAGTTGCTGTATCTTCCAGGGTGGTAACAGGGTTTCAAAGACGAGGTGAATTTTCCATATTAACACTGTTGCAATCTGCTTGCTTCTGAGGTCTTCATAAAACCATCTTCATATAAGAGACATTTTAGAAAATGTCTTTAGTAATAATCCAGGGAACATCCAATTTATGCTCTTCCTGTGAAAATAGTTGCAGTCTCTTAAAGAAAAAAGAAAGAAAGAAAAAAGATACACATTATTCTAAGTAACTGCCCCTTTTTGACTCCATTAGAGCCAAAAGGCTGTGATCAGCTCACTCTTGCAAGGGGAAGTTGTTGAATGACGTGGGATGTGGTCCTGTCCTGTTAATCCGCATGTTTCTTAATGTATTTGCACTCCTGAAATGCGCCTGCTCCAAATGGGGTCTTGACAGCTTTGAAATCTGACATGGCTTATGTGCAGAAGCTCAGTTTGGGTTAACCTTAACACAAACAACTTTTATCAGTTATTAGCTAGTTTGTCTCAGTTGGATTTTTTTTAAGTATTTATATTTTATGAGAGAGGGTTCAGTGACCCAGGATGCTGTCGTGGATAGAGACTCAGAAAATTAAACCCCAAGCATAACATTTCTTAATTTTTTTCTTTTATTTTTAAGGAAAAATAAAATCAGAATATTTTAAAAATAAAAATCAGAATTGCAGATGAGTAAGGGAAACAGGATTCCATTTTCGTTTCACTGATTCTGGAGAAGCGATGGTGGAGTGAGTTGGTTGTGTGCTGGAGGAAGGCTGCCCTCGGAGGCCATGTCTCACAGCTGCGGCAGCGAGACCGGAGTTTTGTGCATGTGTGTGTGAGTGCGTGTGTGCATGTGTGGGTGCGTGAGCGCGTGTCGGGAGCTCTGTGCATGTGTGTATGTGTGTATGCGCGCGTGTGCATTTGTGCGTGTGTGCGCCGTCGGGGGTGTCGGCTTTCGCGGGAGCCCCGGGCCTGCTGCAGCCACCACGCGTGCTCGGCGCTCTGGCTGGAGGCGTGTTATCGCAGGAAGTCCTGCGGAAGCACTTGTGTGCGCTCGCGCCCCGTCACCTCGCGCGTCCCCCGCCGCTGCCGCCGCGCCCGCCCTCTCCGCCGCCTCCGCCCACGCTGCCCGCGCTGCCCGCCTGCTCCGCCGCGGGGAGGGGACGCTCGCCCGCCGCCCGCCTCTCCGCGTCCCCGCGTCCCTGGCCGCCCTGCCCTGCTCCCCACTTCCCAGCTCGGTTTCCTCTCGCCACAAACTCTTTCCCCGTGTCGCTCCCTGGGCTTCCCCTTTGTCACTGCCCTGCTTGCTTGGACGATCTTGGTTTCCTCTTGCCAGATCGCAGATGGGTTTAGCAGCGGTTACTCATCTTCGGATCTTATTATTCACTTGCGATCGTTGTGCAAGCTGTAGAGACAGTTGCCAATTGAGATAACTAAAAGAACAGGGTTTTTTTCTAATTAATTAGAAAGAAAAGTATTACTGTTCTTGAAATCAGTCACATACTTCTTCATATACAGTTTTCAGGGGCTGTTGAAGGTATTTCTGATATTTTGAAATATGTTACACATTCTTGGGTAGAATGCATTCTTGATCAAATCTATTAATAAAATATAAGAAAGTCCCATACACTAAATCAAACTTTATAATTGATTAGTTTTTATAAGAATATGAATCCTATTTGGGGGGGGCATGCTTCTTTCTGTATTTTTGATGTTCAGGGAATTGAAGTTTAAGTATTTTTCTTAAATGACCAGTTAAGACAGTTACTGTGTATCAATCTCTATCAAGTTTTTCTTCTCCTCTACATTATCACGCTTATTTTAAAATAATTCTTGTTATAGCCCTGCTTTTAACAGCCTCTGTGTTAATGTTCTTTTTTAAAAGACCATGTTGGTAACGCAGTGTCATGAAATATCAATATTTTTGTCAGAGCTGTACTGAAGTTCTTAGTACAAGAAATATTTAGCAATGATGGCAATATATTGATTCATATAATTAACATCCAAATGCTTCATTTTTGCCTTGAAGATTTTAGTGTGCCCACCTGTAGGTAAGGAAAAATAGTTGACAGTGTCCCTGGATATCATCATCTTAACTTGTAGATGACAGTGTTTATGTATTGACATTTTCATTAATTGTAAAATTTAAAAAGAAAACAACATAAGTTGTAGATCCTTTTTTTAAACTTGTCATAGTTTAACTTCTCATATTGCTTCCCGGAAGGAGAGTTTTTAAGGTGATATCCTAAGCTGATTTCTCAAGCTGTAATATTAATCTGTAATACTAAAAGTATTTTATGAGAAAAAAGCAGTTGTCCCTTGAATATGTGAAATGATTTAGGATAGCAAATCTTTTCAAAGTATTATGCTTAAAAGAACATCATAAACTTATGATTAAAAATAGTAACAGTACTAATCCAGTCATGAATGGGTGCCATTCTGTCCTCAGACTTCTTAACTAAATAATTCCCCTATTAAAATGAAGGTAGTGAAGACACAGTACCAGAAACACTGGTTCTAATAACCGTAAAGACTTGAGTCTACCATATATTATTTTCACTGTTGCAGGAGCCATTTGTGGAGTGTGGGATGTACTTAGCCGTACTGCAGTGATCATAAATGTGTGTCTCAGTATTTCTTAATCTTTTTGTTTTGTTTTGCTTTTTCTAAAATTTGAGCATTTGGGCACCTTTCTAAGCTTATTTGTTCTGCATATATACACAGTACAAATTAGAATAAAGATCCAGCCCTGCCAGTGCCATTTGGGTCATGTGATTATCTGGAATAGGCTGTGTCCCGCCATGTCTAGAAGTGTGATAGGTGGCACCTGCTGTCTCCTCTCTGCAGTGTGGCTCTGAAGGAATAAAAATCAGCTTTAAAGTTTCTTGAGTTCTCTAGTTTATAGTCCCCCCACCTGTAGACTGTGAATTCCTGGGCAGGCATTGATTTGAGCGGGACAGATCAGTTTAGGTAAAATATGTAAAACAGGTTTGGTGAGTGCCAAAGGGCTGTGTATTTTTATAATAATCATCATCATTATTCCTAATCATCATTTCTGTATATCGTTAGCTATGAAAGTGCTCATTAGGCTTTTCGAAATGTTGTTTCTAATGCTTTATTTTATCTTTTGTTTTAAAAATTTTATTTAGGATATATACATAGTGGGACAAAGTGAGAACTCTGTCAGCTGTTGGGGGAAGAAGTGGACTATTCCAAAGGACTAGCTGATGTCATTCCCTTGACAGAATATAAGGGGATGACCTTAATTCGTTAGTCCTCCTATGTATGAATTTCTATCCTATAAGTTTTAGTGTTTGAGAATGCTGAGTTCAAGCCCACTCTGAATTGTAAAAATTCTTGAAAGAAGTAGTTTTTTTTTGTCTTTACATTGTCCATCTTTGCCTTATTCTTGGGGTTACTAATGACCCGTTACATCACTGTAACTTTTTTTTTATATTAGTGGTAACACTTAATTTTCACACATGACTTATAAAAACATGACTTTTATAGTAAGATTTTGACATTAATTTCATGAAATCTCTTCCTCTTCTCCAAAATGAGTCTTACAAAATTCCCCTTCAGAATTAATCACTGTCTCTGCTATCAGGAGGGTGTGGTAACTTGGTCTGAATTCCTCAGCCCCTTTCTTGAGGGGTAGTATCTTCAAGATAAGGTTTTGTGGCTCTCTGTGGATATTTTAGCACTTTACCTTTCATACGTGGGGTAGATGACACACGATCATAACCACTTTGTTAAGAATTTTTTTTTTTTAATTACGGAGGCCACTCACATTTTTCTCCAGGAGAGTAATAAGTAGAAGTTATGTGATTTCTGAGCCACAGTAGGTCTCCTCCATGACTTAGTGATTCCAAGATATCATTCACAATCACATCATCTAAACTTTCAAGCTAAGTGTGTGTATATACATGTAGACACATAATGCCTTCATAGCTACTACTATACATGTATTATCTATATATATATATGTGGTGTGCATATATATGTGTGTGTGTGTGTGTGTGTGGATGCAGAGTTGCCACAAACCTTCAGTTTAATAAATTAAAGCTTTGTGGCAATCCAGCATCCAGCCAATCTGTCAGCACCACTTTGCTAACAGCTTGTGTTTACTTTGTTTCTCTGTGTCACCTTTTGGTAATTCTCATGGTATTTCAAACTTTTTCATTGTTGTTATATCTGTTGTTACTATTATAATTGTTTGGGGGGTTCCTGGTGCCAGTATGAGACAGTGAATTTAATGATCAATGTGTGTGGTCTGACTGCTCCTCTGACCAGCTATTCTCCTGTCTCTCTGGCTCTTCTCAGGCCTTCTTAGTTCCTTAGACAAAGTGATGTTGAAATTAGGCCAATGAGTAACCCTGTATTGTCCTTTGAGTGTTCAAGTAAAAGGCGATTTGCACATCTCTCACTTTAAATCAAAAGCTAGAAATGATTAAACTTAGTGAGGAAGGCCTGTCAGAAGCCCAGACAGGCTGAAAGCCGGGCCTCTTGGAGCAGACAGCCACGTTGTGAATGCAAAAGCAACAATGTCTCTGTGTGTTACTCCACTAACACAAAAATGGCAACGGCCTTCCTGCCAATATGGGGAAAGTTTTAGTGGTCTGGATAGAAGATCAAGCCAGCCACAACATTCCCTGAAGCCAGAGCTAATCCAGGACAACATTCTAATTCTCTTTCTGTGAAGGCTGAGAGAGGTGAGAAAGCTGCAGAAGAGAAGTTTGAAGCTAGAGAGGTTGGTCATGAAGTCTAAAGAAAGAAGCTGTCTCCATAACAAAAGTTCAAGGTGAAGTTCAAGGTGAAGAAGCAAGTGCTGATGGAGAAGCTGTAGCAGTTATCTGGGTGATGTACATAAGACTACTGATGAAGGCAGCTGTCCTAAACAACATCAGCGTAGGCAAAATAGGGTTCTGTGCCATCTAGGACTTTCATAGCTAGAGAGGAAAAGTCAATGGTTGGTTTTAAAGCTTCAAAGGACAGGCTGTCTCTCTTGTTGAGGACTAATGCAGCTGGTGATTAGAAGTTGAAGGCAATGATCTTTTACATTTATTAAACTTCTAGGGCCCTTAAGAATTATGTGGAATCTACTCTGTTTGTGTTTTATAAATGGAACAACAAAGCCTGGATAACTGAACATCTGTTTAAGGCCTAGTGAACTGAGTATTTGGAGCCCTCTTTTGGGAACGACTGTTCAGAATAAAAGAGTCCTTTTTTTTAAATTATCACTGATCATTGGAGATACATCTAGTATCTTGGGTATCTTGGGTAAGAGCTCGGATGGAAATGTACAAAGAAATTGATGTTTCATGCCTGTTAACATGGCATCCATTCTGCAGCGTATGGAATAGGGAGTTATTTTGACTTTCAAATCTTATTACTTAAGAAATACATTTTGTAAGATTATAGCTCGCGTATATACTGATTCCTCTGATGAATCTGTGCAAAAGAAATCACACATCTTTTGGGAAAAAAAATCATCATTCTAGGTGGCATTACGAACATTCAGTAGTCCTGGAGGGAGGTCAAAACATCAGTATTAACAGGTGTTTGGAAGAAGCTGATCCCAGCCCTTATGGATGAGGGCTTTAAGACCTCAGTGGGGGAAGTGGTTGTCAATGTGGTGGAAATAGCAAGATAATTCCAAGTAGAAGATATGACTGGACTGCTGCGAAGTGACGAGCATTTGCTTCTTATGGGTCAACAAAGGAAAGGGTTTCTTGCGATGGAATCTCCTCCTGGTGAGGATTCTGTGAACACTGTTGAAATGGCAACAGCAGATTCAGAATATTGACTCAATTTAGTTGATAAAGCAGTGGTGGCCTGTAAGTGGGACTGGCAGTGATTTTGAAAGGGGTACTACTGTGGGGAAAAATGCTATCACACATATTGCATGTTACAGAGAACTCTTTTCTGAAAGGAAGGATCAATTTCTGTGGTATCATTGTTGTCTTATTTTAAGAAATTGAAACAGCCATCCCAGCGTTGGTTATCACTTTGGTTATCATCACTTTGATAACCAACACTTTGGTTATCATCAGCCATCATCCTGGAAGCAAAAGATGATGACTGTGGCATATCGGCATTTTTTTTTTTTTTTTTTTTTAGCAAGAAAGACTTTTTTAAAATTAAGGTGCTTTGGATTTCTTAAACATAATGCTATTCACATTTAATAGACTATACTGAGAAACTATAAAATTGTGTTACTTGCTTTATTGTGATATTCGCTTTCTTATGGTGGTCTTGAACCAAACTGGTAAAATCTCTGTGGTAACTGTGTATATTTTTTTTCTTTTAATGATGTTTCTGATGCTTTTAACATCAGAAGTAAAACATTAACAAAATGTTTAAGAAATATCAGAATGATTAAAGTTAGTATATATGTTTAAGTTTTGGTGCTCAAAGCATTTTTTTTCAGCAGTAGCAGAGTTGTCATTTATATATTCCATGGGAAATTAGTATGAACTTTTGTTTTATTTGATAGAAAAGATATCCCTCCCTGAGAATGTTAATTCTAATTTTTTGTTGGCAAGTACTGCTCTCAGATTTTGCTTGGATTACAAAGTCCACAGGTTGCATTATTAGGATCTTTTGTATTAGAGTGTATTGATGTGATAGCTAGAATTTCTGTTTTCAGTAATGGAGGAAATTTTGGAAATCATTCAAGAATTTCCAAATTAAGACTCTCGGAGGGCCTGAGTGATGCCACTTCTCTGAAAACTTCCTTGTCATTTAGACATAGTTCCCCATTTTTTAATCAGCAATAAATGAGTCAGTAGGTTCATGTGTATATCTGTATTTTTTTTCGAATTGTTTTATTGTTTGGGATTCATTGAGGCTATTTACACTACCGAATAAAATCAGGTTACACTGATTGCATTTGTTAGGTAAACTCTTTAGCACACTCATTTTAACTAATCATTTGAAATGTTATAAGTCCAGGGCAAGAAAGATTTTATTACGCCCAAGCAGAAGAAGAAATATTATATAGTCATAAAAGTTAGACTGGAAAGACGTTTCAGAGTTAACCTTGTAGATGTCTTTTTAGAGTTAATCCTCTGTCCCCTCCTTGAATTCCTCTGGTGTTACGGATGTCAGAATTTCCCAAACTTATGTTGAGCACCGATAATTGAGATGAAGTTCTTTCTCACATTATGCTGAAATCTATTTCTCCCGGACTGAGTCAGATTTTGCCTCCAGAACCTCACACCACACCTCTGCTGTATTTATTTTTATACTATATTTATGATTATCATGTATGCAAATAGCATTTGTTAATAATGTATATATTCTATAAGAAAACATATGTTTTAGACTTTGGAAATTAGAAAAAGTGAAAATGGAGCTTTTCCTTTTCACATCTCGGTTGTTTTTTAATACAGATTTTCAGAAACTGAAGCCATTTCTATATGCTGGTAATTCAATAATCCATTTTCAGATACATTCCTTGAGCTCCTTGTAATTCCATGTGCCTCTCAGGAAAGGCATGTGATGGTGTCGATTGAAAGTACAATCTGTGATTGGTCTCTTCAGAGATCCTGCTGCCCCTTTTGGTCAGACTTTAACCCGGCACCCACTAGTATATTTGCTAAAATGGAGTTTTCCAAAATTGAAATGATGTCATATTTGAAAGCGATGCCAAGAAACAATGTGGCAGTTTCTAAATTTTGTGAAGCTAAAATCCCTGGTTACAAGAAAGAGTACATGTCACAGATGAGTAGTTAGTAATGACTTCAGTTTAGCAGGAAAAGAGCAATTCCCATATGCTGACTCTGGTCTCATAACAAAGAATGTTATAGAAAGATTGCACAGTATTTAACAAGCTGTGAGTTAATGTGGCAGTGTCGGTGTATCTAGCTCCAGAAGGATAATCACTTTACCATATTTCTTCAAAAATATTTTAAGTTATATTACAAAACAGAAAACTCGCCACAGATGAATCCAGACTGTTCCCCACTGTACCTCCCCACCCTCGAGTTAGGTAGAAAGATTCAATTCAGTCAAATAATTGGATTGCTCCAGAATGCCAGCTGCTAAATACTTGGATAAATAAGTAAGTCTCATCCGTAGACTCTACACCTTAGAACCTTGCTCCAATGTCAGGGAAAGTGGGAATCGACTTGAGTGTTACTTTTCAAATCTTACATATCCACAACTTACTTTTCGATGTATGCTTTTACTGTTTCACTTAATTTTAACGTAAGACTATGTCCTTCAACATTTTTTGGCACTTTAGGAACTACGAAAATGGAGTAATGAATTGCTTTGGATCCTTTGAAACGCATATTGGAGACAGATGGTAGTATGGATCTGTTTGTCATCAAGAATTTATTTCCAAGGCCTTTCCCAGGGACCTGGTCACTTAGGCATGCTCATATTAGCACTATGATTTTCTTCAAACTGGCTGATACACATTTGAATAGTAGACCTGATTATGCCTCTTTGAAAGCTTAGAACTTCTAGAACTCCATGCTTGTCATCCGCTGTTGCAAAGGTTCTCCCAGACAGGCGAGAGGAGCAATTGTGGAGTCGGGAGAGGATATTATTTTTTAGTGATGTAGAAAAAAATGAATATTCTCCATCATGGAAAAAGAAACATACACTTTTTCAAAGTTAGAGAATATTATTTGCCATTCCAGTGCTAAACCTATCTCTTTTTCTAATGAGCATATCTAGTTGTATATTAGGAGAGGCCTGATTCAGATAGAAGGAGGTACATAAAATGAATAACTCATCACAAGCAATTTCTATACAATGTCTTTTCTTAAATGTAGTTTTTTCTTTGAAAGCAATTACAAAGTTGATAGTTAATTTTTTTTTTCTATTGATTAAAGTATTTTGTAGAAACAGACGATGGAATAAAGGAATTCTGATGCTACAGAAGTCTGTGTGACTGCCACTGAAAGGGACTGTACATACACTGTGCTCTCGACATACAGGTTATCACTATGAAGCATTGACTTAATAAGAAGTGAAGCTCTTTCAGTTTGTCCAAAGAGACATTGCTCTTATAGTGAGCACTTACTACACGAAGCCCTGTGGGCAACAGATGTTCCACTACCACTATTTGATTTATATTATATTCGTAGTGTAAGCATTTATTTAAAACATGAAAATCATTGACTTTTTTTTATGAGATTGAAAACAGGAAAAATATACTCAAATTTTCTGTTTTCCTTCCACCCAAAAATGTATGGTCACTTTCTTTTATAATCATATAATAATTGAATTTATCTAGGCAAGAAGTACCTCTTTCTTACAACGGCTGCTGGTCTATTCTTTCAATGTATAGAACGTGGCCACATGGTGTCTACTGGGAGTGTGTAGTCCAGTGGGGATGTGTGTGTGTGTGTGTAAGTATACCAAAAATTGTGGCACATTCCCTTTTACAAGCTATTCCAGTATATATTACCTTATTCGTTTAATTTGTATTTTCTTCTCTTTTTATTCTTTTTGAAAATAGTTTTTTTTAAATAGACAAGTTATACACATTATTGTAGGAATTAAGATAATACGTATGAACTGAAAGAAGAAGGTAAAGACCTGGCCCAAACCACACTATTGATTTTGGTTGACGTGCTTGCATAAATCTTTGAATCTCTGTACTTCTTGGGCGTGTGCATAAACTGTGTACATTTCTCTGTCGTCTCCAACCCTGGAAAATAGGCAGTTTTGCTAGGATTTGCTTTGGGAAGTACAAGGATATCTCTGCCCATACTTTTTTTGAAAGGCCTATTATTACCTCAAGCTTGAGAACAATGTTATATTTTGGCTAAAAAGCAGTGCTGGCTTATGCCTAAAGGTAGCTTCATTACTTGAACACAAATTCACAAGTCAACACGTTTTACCGATCGTGCTCCTGTCTACAGAGCCTTAGAGGGATTGTTTTGGAATGGACACAAAGAGGACTAACAGTGCCCTGGCTTTGCGGTGCTACTTCTTCAAGAACAAATTCTATCTGAATGGAGAGTTATTGGGAGATTTGAGTACTTACCAGGCAGTAATGGTCTCCAGTGGAATTTTTAGGTGAAACTGTTAGCCCCTTATCTGAGGTCTGCCAAGTCTTCCCTGTACAGATCCGACTTGAAATAAACAAGTGTGTGGCCATAGAGGCCTTCCTTGCTATTATTTTAACTACTGGTTTAGGATCATCATAGACTCTTTTACTAAGTTCCAAGTGATCTCCTACAGGGATTAGAGAGGTCTGGGTTCATTTGGAGACCTACTTTTATGCTTTTAAAATTATTTTTGAAAACTTTATAAGATGCTTCACCCATAAGAACGTGAGTTAGAATGAATTCAGGTTAGACAAGGATAGAATAAAACGCTAGGTGATATCAGGCTGTCAACAGAAACAAACAGAGGGGTGTCAGATAGTTAAGTTAGTTGATTAACTCTGTTTTTGTCTTTTCCATAAGTTTTTCTAAGGTTATTCCCTAGACTTCAGTAACTTTGATAAATTCATTTAATAAATATTTATTAAGTAGTACCTGCTCATTTACAAGTATTATGCTAAGACGTGAGAATATCAATATGAATGAAGATGGAAGGACATTATTCAGGCAGAATAATGAAACAGATCAATGAAATGTGGATAATCATAAATCCAAATTAACTCTATCAAGACTGTATCCTAGCACATTAATGGCCAAACAGTTCAATATCATTAATGTCTTGCAAATATCTATCAGTCACTCCATCTTTTCAGCTACATCTGTACTCTACTCTGAGATGCTTAATTCTACTTTCTTTTGTGATCAGAGTAGAATTTTTTTGGAAATGCAAACACTTTCTTTATTTTTCACCTAATTTCTCCTTTTTCAAAAACTTCAAATAGGTTTCTGTTTTGTGCAAGTGGTCCAGCCTCATCAAAGAGGAGTCAAGGCTCTGTTTGAGTAACCTTTGCAAGCACATCTTCCCTGTGACCCATTTGTTTTAAACGCAGATTCTCCCTGGTTTCTTGGCATGTGGTCATACTGTTCACAGCCATTTGTTTCTCTTACTCTGTTTACTGGGATTCCCCTGGCCTCTGCAGCTGTGCAATTCTTATTCATTCCTCAGGATCCTCTTTGCTCTCATCTTTGAAGTGTTTTTACTGCTACTGACCACTTTGGTTATTTTATTATGAGGGAAAGAAATAATAAGAATAATAATTCTTATAAGAAATAGTAAACATTTAGTACTTATTGTTGGCTTTGAGGGAGTTTGTTGTTCGTGCAGCTGATTTTTGTCTAAATTCTGTCTTGTCCTGTGTTATCACTGAGATGTTACTGTGAGCTTTGTTTCTTTGACATAGGTAGCGAGCTTCTGAGAAAGCATAATTTTCTCTTAAAATTTTAACATGTCGTGTGCCAAATAAACACGTGGTGTATGAATGAATTAATTTCTTGGAAATGTTAGAAGTATGAAATAACTTTGCCCACAAATACAGTGTGTGTATGACTTTGTTTTCCAACCTGATGGCCAAGAGTGTTTTTTTAAACCATTAATACTTCTGCATTCATGGCATAGTAAATAAGAATCTTATAGGGAATTAATTATGTCCTCTTGTGCTTTACAGCTGGAATACTAAGCATTTAGGAAGAGCTCAATTTAAAACAACATATATATGCCCAGATACAGTAATATGTACACATATGAAATATAATAATTATATTTGCCTGGCTATATTTAATCCCGTGTGAAAACAATATAGGATTATCAGTACTATCTTATCAGGCAGTGAAAAAAAAATATCAAAATCAGAGACATTGTTTTCAATTTTAAATTATCCTTCTTCCATTTTAGTAATGCTTTTCACTTCAGTAACACTTTTTAACTATGTAGAAATTCTATTCGTAATTGAATAGTAAACACTTTCTATGAAAACTTCATCTGAAGTTTCACGAATATTACCAATGATTGTCTAATATGTTTAAGACAATTTTTATGGAATTTACAATTTCATCTTTTATTTTATAGAATTGAAAATTTTAAGCAAACACCACTGCAGTTGCTAATAACACCAAGCCTCCTTCAGTTCCCTAAAGAAGCATTTTGATCTGGGCTTTTTCTTCTGTAGGAATTATTTGGTCCTCTCTGTTCATCTCGCCATCCTCTGTTCTCCTTCAGTTTGTATCCTTCATTCCTTCCCCAACCCCAACTCCTCTTTTTATAACAAACCTGGGTCAGGTGCGACTCTTCCCTGTTTGGATTTCTTTTCTCTAAGTTCCCTGAGGATGAGTTTATTGTCTGTCTTGTTCACAGATGCATCCTTGAGCACCTCTGTCTATGCCTGACACAAAGTTCTCCCTCCAAAATTAGGTTGAATGAGGACATGTGATGCTAATTTAGTTGCGATTACAGGCATCAGTAATAGCACATGCCCAGTTTTGTAATATTTGCACACAAAATAGGCTTTAATACTCCTTGGGCACTGATGCTGACAGCACCCTTCACCTTGGTTGCTGAAAAAACACTCCTGATTCTTCCTGGTTGGGGTAATCATTTGCAAGTTTTTCATGAAAGGGATGTGATAGATGCACAAATGGAGAAAGAAAGGGACATTTTGACATGATTCACTTTATTTTAACTTTAAGTTATTTCAACTAACACTAACGCAGTCTTTTTTCAAGCAGTATTTTTGGTCATCAGAAAGTATTCTTGAACAGTGCTGTCTTTTAACCTGTGAGTGCTATCTAAAGTATTTCTTTCTTTTTTTTCTGTACCATTCATACCCTGCTCTACAAGTGTTACCTGTGAACAGATATGAATGGTACCAACTATTCATCTCTTCTTTTAGCACATTTGGACCATCCTGGTGATACATAGTACTCTGTGGAGAATTCCACTTTTATTTCAATAAACCAGGGCAGGATATTTTTGGACTTACAAGGCGTTTTTTTCCCTCCTCTCCTCTTCCTCTTCTTCCTCTCTTCCTTCTCCTTTCTTTTTTCCCTTCTCTCCTTTTTTTCCCTTTAACCTCAGAAGATGGAAAACAATAGATTACAATTTTCTTTTGTGTTGATTCCATAATATCTTACTTTTAATAAAACTTATTTTATTTCAACATTATAACAGGTCGTTCTTGTTATACCAAGAAAAGTACTGCATTATACCCTCATAATATATTAACTCGTTAATGAAGTGTTTTCTATAATGGTATTTTATTTTAATTTATTTTCTAGAAGTCATCCTGGTTTGTAGGCTTCATAGACAAGACAGATATGATGGGCGTGATAATATTACTAGCTATCAATAGTGAATTTCTGGTGAACTCCATGGTAATTTTCTTTTGATGCAATCAAGTAAAGCTATCTTCATGAAATGTTGTTGTAAAAGTTCAAAATGATAACGAAAGTCGTTAATTTTGGTATATGGGCTGCTGCAGTGAGTAGGGAAATGGATACATAATTCTGGCTTGTCCTAGTCTTTCCTAGGCACTGTGTTGCTCCTTTTACGAACATCTCTTTCCATCCATATGTAGACTTATATTCTGGACTCAGCAGTGAAACACACAGAGCATCATGAATGCACTGAGTTCTAGGACATATAAAGCTCTAGTTAGTGGGGGACTAGCCAACTAATTCTTACTCTGCTGAAGCCAAACATTCTTGGCTTTGTTTAGGTGAACAATTTAGGGCTTGTTAAAGAACTCCGTGGAAAGATGTTAAATTATCATATGATGCAAACCTGGGGGAAATTATGCATGATAAAATGTGACCGTATTGTATATCTGCTTTAACCACCAGTGCCACATGAAAGAGTTTTAAATAATAATTATTTTCAAGTTTTCCTGTTAACGTTCACCTGCCGCCTGTTCATTCTATTGATTTATTTATTCGTTGTTTTGGGGTCAGTTGCTGGGGCACATTAGAAGTCATTTAATAATAGCAGCCAAAGTCTTTAAGATAGAATTTTACCTATTAACTTGTCTTTTTCGTGCAAAATGAGGACCCACCCCTCACCATCCTATTTGTGAGATGGAATACCTTGGCCTAAAGCAGGGGTCCTCAAACTATGGCCCGCGGGCCACATGCGTTGGTGTGTATTGTATTTGTTCCTGTTTTTTTTTTTTTAACTATATTCTGGCCCTCCAATGGTCTGAGAGACAGTGAATTGGCCCCCTGTTTAAAACATCTTCTTCTTAGCAAAGTATCTCAAGAATGGAAGAAAAAGTATCCAATGTACTCAGCCCTAATATGAAGCTAATGTATAGCTTTCATATGAAGGCTAAAACACAATTATAGCACAAGAATACAGGGAAAAGGGAAGGGGAGGGGAGCGGAGGGGGGAGGATGGGTGGAGGGAAGGCAATTAGTGGGCTCATACCTACAGTGCATCTTAGCAGGATACTGGTGAAATTTATTAAATGTAGAGTATCAATGTCTTTATATAGTGATTAAGAAAATGCCATGAAGGCTATCTCTAACAGTATGATCAAAATATTTCTGATTATATATGAAGTAAGCACATTGTGCCCCATGATTGCACCAATGTACACAATTATTATTTAATAAAATTATTTAAAAAAAAAAATCACTGTTTCTAATCAATGGAGATTTCTTTCCTTCTTTCTTTTTTTTTTTTTTTAGAGACATAGTCTCACTCTGTCACCTTCAGTAGAGTGCTGTAACGTCACAGCTCACAGCAACCTCCATCTCTTGGGCTTAGGCGATTCTCTTGCCTCAACCTCCCGAGTAGCTGGGACTACAGTCGCCCACCACAACACTATTTTTTTATTGCAGTTTGGCCAGGGCCAGGTTCAAATCTGCCACCCTCAGTATATGGTGCCAGCACCCTATTCACTGAGCCACAGGCACCGCTCTCAATGGGGATTTCTTGGAAGCACACCACCTGCTCTCAACTCAGGATTCAGTCTTCATTCAGTTTTTATTTCTCAAGTATCTAGTAGCCCTAGGCACCAAGCCAGGTAACCTCTAAGATAAATGGTCATGCTTTATAATTTAAAAATCATCCTAAAGTCTAGATAAAAGCAAAAATATGTACCTTTTCCCAACAGTATTCCAGCTACCAAAGCTTTCTCACATGCCAAAGCTGTATTTTCCTTCCAATCACTTTTTGCCCAAAAGTAGCTGAAGTGAAAGCTTGGCCACCAGTTTTTCCTGGAGTTCCACTGTTCTTGAACCCACACGAGGTGATTTCTGGAAAAGAAAAATGTCAAAAGGGAAGGTCACTGATGGGAATAGATCTTTACTGTCGGGATTTGAACTTTAATGTAGAGTCTATGGAAAGATGACAAGGAAGATGTTTCCAGACTAAATTCTGAGCCAAGGCATAACACATGACTGTCAATAGCATGAAAGCAAATCCGTTTTTGTTCTCTTTGATCTCCATGTCCCAATTTCCATTTAACTTAACAGTCAATTCAGGGTAGCTCAGTGGTTAGAGTCTGAAGTCAGATACTGGATTCAAATCTCAAATCTTCCATGTACTCTTAATATAATCCTGAGCAAGCCGTGTAACCGCTCAGAGGTTCAGTTTCCTTGAGATATCTATCTCTTAGCAATGTTATTAGAATTAAACCAGTTCAGTAGAATGTACAGCAGGTCTCATCTAAACTCTGAAGTCTGAAACAAGTTCCAACTAATACTGAACTTCCTATCCAACTAAAATAATACATAAATGAAACTTAATTTTGATATACTTTCTTCTTACACATTAAATAAAAACAAACAAAGCAACTCCTTTTCTTTTATCCAAAATGTGACATAAATATTATAATCAGAGGCATAGTTTTAGATACCCAGGACACAACAGACTTAATAAAAATTTGTTGAATAGGCTCGGCACCTGTGGCTCAAGTAGCTAAGGCGCCAGCCACATACACCTGAGCTGGTGGGTTCGAATCCAGTCCGGGCCCGCCAAACAACAATGATGGCTGTAACTAAAAAAATAGTCGGACATTGTGGCAGGCGCCTGTAGTCCCAGGTACTTGGGAGGCTGAGGCAGGAGAATTGCTTAAGCCCAGGAGTTGGAGGTTGCTGTGAGCTGTGATGCCACAGCTCTGTCTCAAAAAAAAAAAAAAAATTTGTTGAATAAATAATTTATGATGTGCTTAGGAAGTCTTAAAAACACACACTGAAAATAATTGAAAACAGCTGGAAGGAAAGCTGCTTCCCATGTAATCTGAGAAATTAATGATATACAAATCACAAAGAGCCTTACAAAGAGTATTCAGCAAAGAGTGGAGGTGATCCCTTGTAGTCTATATTTCCAATTTGAAAACACACACTTAATCCCAACCAACATAGTGCTAACGTACAGTACTTATTTTGACAGCAAAAAATTCTTGATAGAATTCTTGTATGGTATCCTCATAATTCTGTATTTCCTTGGTTCAGAAGAAAATGTACTCACAAGAAAACAGCTGAAGATACAGTTCAAAAAGTCCAAAAACATAAGCAAAGAACTTATTTAAAATTTGACAGATCTAAGCTAAAATATTGGGAAATATCATTTATGATAATCCAGCAACAAAAATTCTATGTTTCTTACCCCATCAAGGTTTGTTTCAGATATTTTGCCAAATATTTCCAAGCAGTTATATTCTTAGTGCATCCAGCAAAATCTAAAACTCCAAATAACACTTCCAATCCTAGTTTATGGTGTTCTTCTTTTTCTGCAATGGTCATAAAAGTTTAAGTTTGCCTAAGATATTAAAGTATATGAAGATATATATATACACATCCACACACATTCATAGAGATCATAAATATTACTGAAGTAAACATTCTGGTTTGGGTAACAGTTAACAAAAGTGTGACGTTCACACTCCTGTGATGCATATGAAGAAATCAATAGTTCATGCTAATGAGGTCACAGTGGTGCGCCTCATCTCTACATGAGTTATATTCCTACACTTATATACTACTGAGAACATTATTTAAAGTACTTGTCCCCATTTGGGCATTTTATTTGTGTTCTTTCTATTAGGAGATAAACCTATACAGTCTTAGGACCAACTGGGCTTAGCCAGATGATTTCCTTCAATAAAGAAATATATTCTTTTCTACATAGAGCTGAACTCTAAAAGGGATTAAAATCAGGTGAATTATATAAATCAAAGACATTTTACTTTTACTAAATATTGCTTGATGTTCTGTAATATCAGTCTGCAAACTTTTTTCTATAAAAGGGCATATAGTAATTTTTTTATTCTTTTTGAGACAGAGTCTCACTCTGTTGCCCAGGCTAAAGTGCCATGGTGTCAGCTGAGTTCACAGCAATCTCAAATTCCTGGGACCAAGTGGTCCTCCTGCCTCAGCCAACCAAGTAGCTGGGACTACAGGTGCCCAACCATAGTATCCAGCTAATTTTTTCTATTTTTAGAGATGAGAGCTTACTCTTGCTCACACTGGTTTTGAAAGCCCAAAATCAAGCAATCCTCCAACCTTGGCCTCCCAGAGTGCCAGGATTATAGGTATGACATACTACGCCCAGTCAGATAGAATTATTTTAAACTTTGCAAGTTATATAGTCTGTCACAACTATACACACTCTGTCATTATAATATAAAAGTAGACATAGACAATCCAGAAATAAATGGGCTCCAATAGAATTTGGTTTTATAAAAACAGGTAAAGGGTAGATTTGGTCCCTGGGCCACAACTTGTTGATTACTAGTCTATAGATTCTTTACACAAAGAAATATGAAAAAAGTTATTTACCTGATTTTCTAAGTAACGTATGAAATTCCAACATCAGTTTATGGGATGGTACAATCTGATACAAAATCTGGAAGAACAAATAGTCTTGTTATTTTTACACACTTGTAAAAAGCATTTCTCAAATTTCAGCTTACTTTCAAATAAAGTTCTTATTGTCTAATATGCTGTCAGTTACTGAATGAAGTATTTAAAAAATACTTTGCTTTTTATCCAGTTTCATTCTAGGAATGAAAAGCTTTCTTTGTAAAGCTTTTTTCTTTGTTTTTTAACTCTAATAACAAGATAGTCAGGAGAACTGAGTAAATAGATAGGAAACAGATTTACTTGCTTGATATATGTCTATGCTGCTTACCATGTTTAAAAACTTAGTATCTTTTCAGAAGCCAAGATAGAGAAAAAAAATAAATATCACATATCATTTTCTTTTCAGAGAAGATCATAGAATATTTATATAAAACAAAAAACTAAGAAGGGGAGGCAACTTCACAGACCATGCTCAGGAACATAGTATATTAAGAGTATTGAAATAAGTATTTTAACAACCTTTTTATTATTTTTGGGGGGGGAGGGGGGGAAGAGTCTCAGTCACCCTGGGGTTCAATACTATGGTATCACAGCTCACAGCAACCTCAAACTCTTGGACTGAAGTGATCCTCTTGCCTCAGCCTCCTGAGTAGCTGAGACTACAGGCACCCACCACAATGCCTGGCTATTTTTAGAGAGGGGGTCTCGCTCTTGTTGAAACTGGTCTCAAACTCCTAAGTCTAAGCAATCCCAGAGTGCTAGGATTACAGGCGTGGGCCACCGTGTCGACCCTTAACAATGTTTTTATGAAATAAAATATTTAGAGGTTCTTCTTTTATAGAAGAAGGCCCATTTTTAAGAACATTCAAGATATAGGATTTAAATATTTTTCATTTTAACACATTTGATATTAGAAATGAATTCATAGTGCAGACTTCCTGAGGTACTTTGACTTTATACTGAAATAATTTCCAATAAAATTAAATTTTTTAAATTTCTCTTCATAGTTTTTTTTTTTTCTTTTTTTGAGACAGAGTCTCACTCGTCACCCTGAATAGAGTGCCGTAGCATCACAGCTCACAGCAACCTCCAATTCCTGGGCTCAAGCAAGTCTCCTGCCTCTGCCTCCCAAGTAGCTGGGACTACAGGCGCCCGCCACAACGCCCGGCCATTTTTTGGTTGCAGCCATCATTGTTGTTTGGCGGCTCAGGCTGGATTCGAACCTGCCAACTTAGGTATATGTGGC